>PVKE010001808.1:62557-92642 GCA_004027555.1 Craseonycteris thonglongyai
AAAAAAAAAAAAAAAAAAAAAAAAAAAAAAAAAAAAAAAAAAAAAAAAGTCTAATTAATATGTGATAAGAGTGGCCCTCATATGACTTTGTATCTGGTCAGTACATGGAAGTGAGGAGCTGACAGACTAATAACTATAAGAAGCTTTCCTGGCAAAGAATGAAGGGGGGAAAAATGAACTCTAGACCCAGAGATAGTCTAACTATAAAGAGTGTCTTAGAAGACTATCGAAATGACAGAATTAGGCTCAACACCTAGAGCAGCAATGTCCAATGTTTTGGCTTCCCTGGGCCACTTTGGAAGAAGAATTGTCTTGGGTCACACATCAAATACACTAACACTATGATAGCTGATGAGTTAAAACAAAAAAAAAGATTGGAAAAAAAAAATCTCACATTTTAAGAATGTTTATGGTACTAATTTGTGTCGGGCCGCATTCAAAGCCGTCTTGGGCCGCACGCAGCCCGTGAGCCGCAGGTTGAACAAGCTTGAGGTTTGTTCCAAGTGGATGGAGAAACAGGCACACTAATAGTCAGATTCAGCCACCTGATAATAACGTTAGGCTTCAAAAAGAAGTGTGAGTGCACAAGCACATGCATGCACGTGTAACTCAAACAACTTAGGGCATAATTTAATTCCAGTCTTCTTCCCTGAAGCAGAAAGCAAAAACAGATTCTGATTTCTGTAGAGGCAGGTTCTCACAGACAGGGAGACTGACCACAGCCAACGTGGGGGACTGACAACTGCACAGGTGCGGGGCTGACCACTGCACAGGTAGGGGACTGACCACTGTCAAGGTGCTGTCCCAACCTAACTACAGTGAAAAGGGGTGGCAGGGCAGAACTAATGGCTGCCAGGGACAATCCTTCTAGCAGAAAGGCATTTTATTCCTGCTCTTAATTCTTATTCTGTGAGGAGCAACTAGGTGAAAAAGTACAAAACACCTGATCCCAACCCAGCCTGTCATTCCTAGCCAGCCTCCTCTGTGTGGTGATGCCTGGTCCTATTCTCTCTCTCACTGAGCCAACTGTTCACTAATTGCTTTGTACATTTATATGTGTGATGACACCAAGCTCTAGAGGCTTGATTTTTCAAAGGTTACTTGCCAACATAAATATTCCAGGTCCAAGATAAAACAGAATAATTAAAAACAGACCGAGTTATCCAATTAGCCAATCATCTCCTATTTATATGACCAGGTTATAGAGCATTTTCAGTTGTTTAGCTAATTTTTCTCATTCAAGTGAGCACAATAGGCTTTAACTTACAAAGGGAACATCTCATTTTTAAGGGATTAACAAACAACAACCATGATGGAAGGCAGGTGTGAGGAAAGGAGGGTGTGCTTTAGAGAACAGGAAGGTCTGAGATAGGATTCCAAATTCTGCCACTTACAAAGGCAAAAACAATTCATACTGTGTAGGTTGTTATAAATATTATATGACAATGACAAAGTAATTATACAGAGAATATAGTACAACAGAGGCACTCAAAAACTTGCATTACCTAATAACAGCAAGCGCACAGTATCGTTAGCATCTGCTGAGCAAGGCTCCTACTTCCATTCGTAAAGTTAGAAAGTTACAATGGGATGGGGGAAGATCTCAGAATTTGTTTTTGGAGAGAGTATGTGGCAGGGGTTCGAGAGGTATCTTTCACCACACGTGAAGTCCACAACAACGTCTACTTGGAGATCTGCTTCAATGCAGTAACTATTCAGTGAACACCCACTAGTCATTCATTCAGCAAATACTTTTAAGTATGTACTATGTGGCAGGCCTGTGCTAGATGTCTGGGAAATAGTTGTAAATAATACCGCACGAGTCTGGCTTTTAAACAGCTTACAGTTTAGTAGGTGAGAGAAGCCAGGGATATTAGAGTAGTGTTGGGGGTCATAGGAGCACACCACCAAATCTGGGAGGAAGGTCTCAGGGAAAGTTCACTGTAGAAAGTAATCACCAAGGAGAAACCAGAAGAATAAGTAGGAGTTAACTAGGAGGAAAGTTCTAGATCAACTAAAACTAAAAGAGCCATAACACAATAACCAGAAGAATAAGTAGGAGGATAAGTTCTAGATCAAGCATGTCCAACCTGTGGCCCACGACGGCTTTGAATGTGGCCCAACACAAATTCTTAAAACACTGAGATTTTTTTGTGATATGTAATATTTTAGCTCATTAGCTATCATCACTGTTCACATATTTTATGTGTGGTCCAACACAATTCTTCTGCCCATGTGGCCCAGGGAAGCCAAAAGGTTGGACACTGCTGTACTAGACAGACAAAAGCATATACAAAAGTCCTGAGGCAAAACAATGCTGAAAATCAAGAAATTCTGAGTAGTTCAGTCCTGCTGTAACTTTAGGTGCAACCAACATAAGCAAGTAAAAAGGGGGATGAAGCAGGGATTAAAAAGTGGGAGCAATGGAGGAGGAGTCAGATCAGGAAGTGGTGTGTATTATTTGCCACATAAAAGACTTCTATTCACATCAAAGAGCTCTGACTTCATCTTGGAGACCAAGGGAAGTTACTGAAGAGTGTTGCACAAATAATATGATCAGATTTGTCTGTTAGGATGATCACATTGGCCATAGAATGAGAAAAGAATTTATGGGAAACCTTTTAAATCATACAAAGAAATTATCTTAGAAGAAAAAAAAATCAAAAACCCAAACCAAATGCTAAAAGAACCTCAGCTGTTAAAAATGTGAAAAGTTAAAACCATTTCCTTGCAGCTGAAAGAGAAACTTTTTAAGAGCCCATGGCTCCAATGATCTGCAAATGCAGCACAAAAAAAAAAGGGCGATGTAATCTCGGGTTAACCTTGTTTCCTAGAAACAAGAGAAAACAAGGGAGGCCCCGACCCTTCTCTCTCCATTTCCTTCACCCCAGGTCCCTACAGGTGCCTTATGTCAGCTCAGCCTTTGTCCTTCATTTATAAGAATTTGTCCGTACCCTTGGGGAAACTGTGTGCCACAGAACTTTTAAAAATTGAATGCTAACAGATGAAAACCAGGTCTGATCCCAAGGTCAAGCAAAATTTATCTTAGCTTTTTTTTTTTCCCAATGGTCAGTAAATAATGAGAATTTCTGTAGGTGATTTCTAAATTAGAAAATCTGAAACCCTACAACAGTGGGATGCAAACATGAACACCAGAACACAATGATTAGAATTAGATACTTTTCCGAATTTGCCATTTAAAAACAAATTATGCCATTAAGCACTAAATGCAATGATTAAAATGCCACAAATTTCTAGTTAAGTCAAAATGTGGTGACAACTACTGGCATATGACCAAAATACTGAAACAATCTCAGTTGTTTTATAAATACCGTAGGTTTAGGCCTATATTCGCTGTATAAGACTACAGCCTCGGAAGTGGGGGGTCGTCTTATACAGCGAATATAGGCCTAAACCTATGTTTTAACTGTAAAATTAGGGGGTCGTCTTATACGCCGGAAAATACGGTAAAACATTTGCTTCCAACTTGAAGCAAAACTTTTTAGAGTCTATGGTTAAACTGCCTTGCAAATATAGCATAAGAAAATCAGGTAAGGGAAGTCTTTAATGTGGCAAATAAAATGCTAAAATCAACCTTTAAAATCAAGATTTTGAGGTATGGATGGCCGTTATTCACAAAAGACAAAGTAAATAACTATACACTCCTAAAAATTAAAATATGCACATTTTAGAGAGTAATTAGAAACATGGAAACTTACCATTTTTATAAGACATTTCTTAGAAGGTCATGTGTAAATTAAAAATAATAATAATAATACCACAACTACTTTGGGGGACATAGTCAAATCTATTATCTGAAGGGATGGATTCATTATATTTTTTCTTTTGCAGTTAGAAAAGTGTCTACTTTCCATACTGTCTAAAAATAATTAAATAAATGTAATACTTCAAAACTCGCTTTGGGTATTTGTGATTCACCAACTTGCTTAATAACTCCAAAAATCACTATTTCAAAAACTGCCATATTTTTACACATGGTTATTTATTTGTTTACTGACCAATGTAAAAGACTAGCACAGTGCAGAATGATGTCATGGGAACTATATCAGACTGGGGGCGGTGGGGGGGTCAGGATATTCATTCATCCATTCATTCCTTTGTTAAATAAACATATGAGTACTACTTCAGTGCCAGACAATGGGCCCTACATTTTTTTTAAGTCCTTGAAGAATCAAGACTACATTTCACCAAATTTGAGATGCCATCAATTGTGAGACTAACTCTTAACTAATAAAGAAAAAATGCTTTCAATTAAATTATGACACAATGCCTTGAATGAATCACATCAGCCTCTCACTTTGATATTTTTTTCAATCTATTCAAAAACATTTGGCTATTTTTTCTGCCTTCGATACACTGCTTGACATTTTAAAGGGCAATCTTGCTTTGCACTTTTCAGTGCAAAACAGTTTCATGTACTTTGAGGTGTCTTCCTTTCTTGGCTCCCATAAAACACTTAGTTGTTTTTAAAGAAAAGTAAATGGAATTGTGATAATTTCTCCAATGGCAAATGTTTACATTGCTAATATCAAATTTACATTTCTCTACTCTGTTTCTGTCCTTTTCTGTGTGTTCAGTAACTCTTTGTTCCAATGTCAAATAATAATAAAATCTTTTTGAAGATATTTTAAATGGCAATCAGATCTAACATATGTAGTACTGACACCATGCACATAACTCATTCAAAATAATGGCATTAAATATGGCTACAATTAAGCTTGAACAGGCACAGGTAATGACAACCCGTCCAGACGGCCACTTGACTGACGGCAACTGAAGGTGCCATCAATTGTTAGATATATGCCAAATTCAGAGATGTTAAAATAGTAGGGAAAACATGTCTTAGAATCACAGCAGTAATAGCAGCAAACACTCACGTAGTACCATGAGAAAAGCACCACTCTATGTACTTTCATATGTTGTGTCACAAAAATCTGTACGGTGGTAGGTTATGTGCCTCGAGATGAGAAGCTGAGGCACAGGATGGGGGCAGGGGCATGAGCGACTGGCCCAATATCACAAAGCTGGCATGGGACAAGGCTAGCACTTGAATCTGGGTCTAGAGGTTATGCTTCTAACCCCTATGCCATGCAGCCTCTCAAGCTAATAATCAATAACTGGCTTGGCGACATGAGGCAAATCATTAGAGATCCCTTCCTTTATTTGAAACAGGAGGGAACTGGAATGAATAATTATGACACTCTTTCCCAGGCTGAAAATTATAACTATATAATCTTCAATAGTAAAATTTTATTCCCAAACCAGTTTCATTTTAGGCTCATACAATTCAAAGACCTTTACTGTCATTGGTACTTAGTGAAAGAAATGTAACTTTTACAACTAATCTAAAATAGACATACTTAAGAAGGTATGTAAGGAACAGACACACACATACTTGTATCACTATTTCTCTTTTTATGGTGATGGCAAAAGGTCGACCGTAGATATTATATAAATGACCCAATTTGTGGGTTTTACTCTGCTTGTCTACTATACTGACAATAGAAATTTAGTCATTTA
Organism: Craseonycteris thonglongyai; assembly: GCA_004027555.1. NCBI lineage: Eukaryota > Metazoa > Chordata > Mammalia > Chiroptera > Craseonycteridae > Craseonycteris > Craseonycteris thonglongyai. The sequence continues at coordinate 68,099 of PVKE010001808.1, forward strand.
AAAATTTAAACCAAAATTAATGTATGATTTCAATGTGGCAGTTTTAACAGATATTCAAAATGAAGAGCCCATTATTCCTTTTAAAATTTTGTTCATTTATGACAGGAAAAAAACCCAACAGATTAATAACAGATGTAAATATTGCAACATTTTCCTCTTGACCCAATTTCAGGTGGAAATGTGCATTACACACTGAACAATTCTTCTGCCCCAAGGCAGGGTCGTCTGCTGCTCCCTCTCATAGGTAACCTTCAGGCCACAGCCTCTGATCATAAGACAACTCAGTGATGCTTAAAACAATTCCTGATCATGCACTTTTAAGTTGTCCTACAGGAGGACAGTTAGTAAAGAAAAAAGATCAAAATGTTCAATGTCTTTAAAGCTTTCATTATTCATTCTTAAACATCAAATACCATAACACTTTTGGCCAGCTTTTCCCTTTTATATATACATAAACATGCAAATGCATAAAATAATCTGCTCCAACAGAAATCAGAGGAAACATTTAAAAGATTTCGGGGGGGGGGGCGGGGAGAGTGAAAAAAATGAGTATAAGTGAACTTTTGGCAAAAGTTGGCTTAAAAAACAAATCAAGGGAGAAGATGCTGAAAGATCGAAGGCTCTCGCAGGATGTAGAACTGTATTATTACATACCTTCCCGTGCTGCCCCGCTCTTTCATAACAAATGACAACGTCTTCCCACATTTCTAGCTTCTCGAATATCTGAAGGGCTGAATTGGTACATCCCAACTCAAAGAGTAAACTTGCAAGTTGGCGCTAGAAAAATCAAGTTAAAATAATGAGCATTTTTTAATGCAAACAGATTCCTATTTGACTTGCACATATATCTACCATTTTAAAAGTCTGCTTATCATAATGAATACATAATTTATACAAGTCATCCTAACTAATTAGGAATTTGCAATGATTCAGTACTTACCTTTACTTTAGCAAGCTTCTTTATAAAGGGTAAGAAATTAAAAAAATATAGAAACTGTTCAAAATACACAATACATCAATTTTTCCCCAAGAACTCAGGAGAACTTAAAAAGCAAAATCTGTATTTCTTTCTTACCTAGAGATTCTATATATGACACTCTAACTTGTAAAGCTGTGATCCAATAAATCAATTTTAAAAACTCTAGTTAGAATGGCTATTATAAAAAAGACAAGAGATAACATGTATTACAGAGGATGTGGAGAAGAGAATCCTTGTACACTATTGGTGGGAATGTAAACTGGCGTAGCCACTATGAAAAACAATACAGAGGTTTCTCAAAAAAATTAAAAATAGAACTATCTTATGACCCAGCAATTCCAACTCTGAGTCTATATCCAAAGGAAATAAAATCACTATCTCAAAGAGATATCAGCACCCCCATGTTCATTATAGACTTATTTATGATAGCCAACTATATGGAAACAACTTAAGTGTGCATTGAGAGATGAACTGATAAAGAAAATGTAATTTTATATATATATATATATATATATATATATATATATATATATAAAATAAAATATTATTTAGCCTAAAAAAGAAAGAATCCTGCCATTTGAGAAACATGGATGGATCTTGAGAGCATTTTGCTTAGTGAAATAAGTGAGACTGTACAATCTCACTTATGTGTAGAATCTAAAAAAAAAACCCAAACTCACAGATACAGAGAATAGACTGGTAGTTGACAGAGGTGGGAAGGTTGAGGATGGGGGAAATGGGTAAAGACGGTCAAAAGGTACAAACTTCCAGTTATAACAAGGTCCTGGGGATAATGTACACATGGGATTATTAACACTATTATACTGAATATTTGAAAGTTTCTGAAAAGCAGGTCTTAAAAGTTCTCATCGCAAGAAAAAAAATATGTAACTATGTAAGATGATGGATATTAATTAAACTTATCATGGTGATCATTTCACAATATACAGATATAGTAAATCATTGTTTTATGATTTGATAGATCTACAATTAATACAACTAATGTTATATGTAAATAATATTTAAAACTGGGAAAAAAAATAAAAGAAAATTGAACTCAAATATATAAATAAATAATAAAAACTCCAAATAGTCAATATAAATGACATAGTATAAAATCTATGAACTAACATTTGCGTATTTTATTCATGAGACCATCTTTGGCTCTTTCTTACTCAGGTCTACTTAGATTTACTTAAGTACATTCTAAAACACTTAGCTATCCAATTTCCCAGTTCTTGGCAGATAAAAAGAAACAAATTACAATAAGGTCATTGAAGGTTAAACATATTTAAAAATAAATATATTGTGGTTTATAAGTGCTCCATCCTGCAGGAATGGAAAAAAGTATTAGAAAGGTTTAAAAGTAGGTAAGGTTCTTGAGTAAGGTACAGTCTCATAATAGTGAGAACTGTGTTTTCTCTTAAATACCCATTTACTACTCTTTCAAAATTCAATAGATATTAAGAGTAAAAAGCTAATGGATGTGGAAAATCTGGAACTGACAAAATTAGAAAGTCAAATGAAATATCCTGGAAAATTAGTAAATATTATCAAAATAAATAAAGAGGATGATCCAATTCTTTCATATCCCAATAAAAATAGGAGAATTTGGCTATTTTAGGATATTTGACTGTATATTTTTAAAAAATGAACATAGGATGTGGGAGCTGAAAGAAATAATGCTCATGTAGCTCAGTAGTTTAATCTTTTCATGTAATAAATTAAGAAAGTTATGGCTTCTAAGCTTATGGCTGGCTAGCAGCAGAGTAAAGACTCACTCTTTTTATAAGAAACTATACTGTTATTTCTTGATCTTTAAAATTAATATATAAAGACATGGATATCCCCATAATGAAAGAAAAAAATGATTTAATTTCTTATCTAAATGAGAATGTTTATCTAACTGCCTAAAAATCTTAAAACCCACAGCCTCCTAAGCAAATAAAATAAATACTTAGCCTAAATTCCATTTGAATAGTATTTAATTTTTTTTTAAAAATATATTTGTTTTTATTTATTTATTTTTGACAGAGAAAGAGAGAGAGAGAGAGAGAGAGAGAGAGGGAGAGAGAGAGAGAGAGAGAGAGAGATACAGAGACAGAGCGAGAACTGAGCTGGGGGAGCTCCCAGTTCAGCATATGGTTCCGCACGGGCCAGGGCCGGGATTCGATCCCTGGTCCCCAGGGCTGCAAAGTGAGCGCTTAACCCACTGAGCCATCCCGGCTTCCCCAATATTTAATTTTCTTAATGCTTCTGTTCAGACACAGATTAAAACCTACACCCTCAACAGACATGTTTTGTCATAATAATAGCTCAGAGTCTCAGACCTTTACAAATCACACAGTACAAAGCACTTTAGAAATTTCACAGATCAGAGTCAACAACATGACAAAAAGTTCTAGTTGTTAAACTTTCTTGATGAAGGAGCTACTCCCCTGAGATGATATAATAAAGTTTATAGGTGCCTTCAATTTATTGCGACTCCCTCCATTGATAATGTGAATTCCAATGTGTAATAAACCCTCTAGTTTCTCCTATGCTTAAGAATATAAACAGGGGAAGCCGAGATGGCTCAGTGGGTTAAGCGCTCACTTTGCAGCCCCAAGGACTGAGGATCGAATCCCGGCCCCGGCCCGTGCAGACCCATATGATAAACTGGGGAGTGCCCCCAGTTCAGTTCTCACCGGGGCGAGACCCCAGCCCCGTTCCTGCCTTGTGCAGCCCCACTCCCACCTGTGGAATGAAAATATGTGGAAAAACCAATGATGTGCAACTATGGAGACTGTTCTGGGCCCTCCCCCTTCTCTCTGTCTCTATCTCTCTCTCTCTCTCTGTCAAAAACAATAAAAATAAATCTTTAAAAAAAAAAAAAGAATATAAACAACTCTAAAAAATTTTAATGGGGATCTGAGTCACTAAATGGTAGGTTGGCATTTAATTATAAATCAATACCTATGCCTATGTGCACAATCCATGAGGGAGAGGACAGGAAGCTGGTGAAAATAATAAGAGTTACTAAATCATCTAGAAATTTCTAGCTGGCACCACTTAATTCCACTTAACTTCTCTGCCATAGCTTTCTCATCTGTAATATGGGGATATTTCACAAAATTGTTGCAATAAAATAAGATAATGTATGTGTAATACAGAACAAAATGCATGTATCATACTAAGTGTGCAGTACAATTTGCTTGTTCTTGGGGGGCTATAATTACAACCCAATGAAGAAATAAGGAAAGGAGGTAATAAACTAGACTAAAAATTGGAAAACTAGAGATCTAGTGTATGAACAGCTGTGTGATCAACGTTGGAAAAGTGTACTTACTTGTTCTAGGCCTCAATTTTCTTCTCTGTGAAATGAACAAACTGGACCAGGTGTCTAAACTGTCTTCAGTACTAAAAATTTTTACAAAATAGGGGCTCCACACCTATAACACGGGAGAACCATGGGGCAGGGGCCAAAATCTCCACCCCAACATAGGGGCTTAAAAGCTACATATCCTCAAAAAGAGAAGTTAAGGGTACTTCACAATATAGAGCATGAAATAAATGCTTTCACTTTTTGTAAATAATTTGGTTAAAAGGTTCATTCTTTGGCAGAAAGTCCTTAAAGGGCTTTTAAATATAAAAGCTTATTTTGAAAATGAAAGCTTCTGTGGTTCTATTATTTAATTTCAAGGATTATATTTATTTAGTTTTAAGTTCTTTTAAAAAATGTTTTAGGGAAAGCTGGGATGGCTCAGCGGGTTAAGCGCTCGCTTTGAAGGCCCGGGGACCAAGGACTGAATCCCGGCCCTGGCCCATGCAGACCCACATGCTGAACTGGGGTGTGCCCCCAGTTCAGTTCTTGCCGGGACCTATGCGGGAGGCTCCCGGCCCAGTTCCTGCCCTGCGCAGCCCTGTGCCCACCTGTGGAGTGAAACTACATGGAAAACTAATGTCAACTATGGAGACTGCTCTGGGCCCTCACCCTTCTCTCTGTCTCTCTCTGTTTCTGTTTCCCTCTGTCAAAAATCAATAAAATAATTATTAAAAAAGAAAAATGTTTTAAAAGTCTATTATCACTTTAATCAAAATGGCTATTTGAAATAACTGACAATTCCCAGCTACTGGCTTATTTTCCTTTTCACTGACATATTTAAAAACAAACATCAATTGAAAATCACTCTTTTCTAATGACAAGTATTTTCCATACCCAATGACAAACAACAACAAAACTACCTGAATGGCCCAGTGAGGTGGTACTTGACAACAGTAGAAAATCTTCAGCCGTTCCAACACAGGTGTGGTCTTAGCTTCAAATTGGTCTGCAAGAGCCTTAAGAGCACATATAATCAGAATCTATATGTGTCATAACTTTTTAATAGAAACAAGATTCTTATTGTCAAAGATGCACAAATGGACACATAAGCAATAAAAACACATGTCACTTTGCTAAGATATTAAATGTGGAAATTTTTTCTTGAACTTATAAATGTTTTAAAAAAACAAACTTTAAAATTAATCAACATTTATGGGGATGCTAGGATAGCTCTGTGGTTGAGCACTTGCCTTGAGGTCCAAGGATCAAATCCCGGCCCCAGCCCATGCAAACCCATATGCTGAACTGTGGTGTAACTGGTAACCACCAGGATGGTGGTGAAGGTTCTCTCCTCCCATGCAGAAGGCCCTGAGTTTGGTTCCTGTCCTGCGAAGCCCCACATCCACCTGTGTAAAATGAAACTATGTCACAACTGATGATATATAACTATGGAAACTGCTTTGGGCCCTCCCCCTTCTCTCTCTCTCACCTTCCCTCAAAAAATAAATCTTAGGGGAAGCCGGGATGGCTCAGTGGGTTAAGCGCTCACTTTGCAGCGCCGGGGACCGAGGATTGAATCCCGGCCCCGGCCCATGCGGACCCATGTGCTGAACTGCGGAGCTCCCTGAGTTCAGTTCTCTCTCTGTCTCTGTATCTCTCTCTCTCTCTCTCTCTGTCAAAAACAATAATAAATAAATAAATAAATCTTAAAAAAAACTAATCAACATTTATGTAAACATGTTCATTAAAAACTAATGAAGAGGAAAGCTGGGATGGCTCAGCGGGTTAAGTGCTAGCTTTGCAGCCCTGGAGCCCGAGGATGGAATCCCGGGCCCTGGCCCAGGCGGACCCATATGCTGAACTGGCAGTTCTTGCCGGGACCTATGTGGGAGGCTCCCAGCCCAGTTCTTGCCCTGCGCCCACCTGTGGAGTGAAACTATAAGGAAAACTAATGCTGTCAACTATGGAGACTGCTCTGGGCCCTCCCCCTTCTCTCTGTCTCTGTCTGTCTGTCTGTCTGTCTGTCTGTCTGTCTGTCTGTCTCTCTGTTGATAAATAAATAAATAAATAGATCTTTAAAAACTCATTAAGAAATGTGTTTTTTTTTTATTAATTGTTAAATTTATTGGGGTGACATTGGTTGGTAAAAATTAAATAGGTTCCAGGTATACAATTCTACATTATATTGTCTATTTATTGCATTGAGTGCTCACCACCCGGAGTCGGTTCTCTTTTCCATCACCATATATTTGACCCTTCCACCATCCTCTACCACCCTCTTCCCTCTTCCCCTCTGGTAACCACTAAACTTTGTCTATGTATGTGAGTTTTCTGTTTTTTGTTTGTCTTGCTCCTTTGTTGCTTTTTACTTTTTCTAAGAGAAACTTGTTTAGTGTGTCTACTTCACAACCATGTCACTTTGACAAAAGCACTTTCTAATATAACTCAGAGAAAAATTATATGAAGAATATCGTTTAGTACCATTTTCTCAGGAATAAAGTGAAAGCCAAATGCGGATCTATTTGATCACGGGCAGTGAGTTCTCTTACTCTTCAGCAACAGAGCGATTAGGCTGTACATTCACTCATGCAAGACCCCCCTTAAAGTGCAATGGACAGCGGCAAGCTACATGCACTGAGGAACTCCTCTGCTCTACTGAAACGCCTGCCCTAGTACTAAATAACTGAACTCCTGACGGCTACAGCAGGAAGCAGGCCAGTTAGACCAAGATGACTGACTCTAAGGAAAGGCCCCAGGGCCAACCACAAAGGCGGAGGCTGGCACTACCCCACGGTCACGTGATAAGCCATCAAAACAACGCACATATTGAGCATCAAAGAGACTGCAGACAGGCTCCGGAGTTCCTAAGCAAGTACATGGGCAGCAGCCCTGTTACCACAGTCATCTTCACCTGCCTCAGTTTATAGGCAGTACACATATTTTCCCTGATATGCACATACACCTTCTCTCAACTGTGACAATTTTTGCGTAGCATAGTAGTCAAATTTTCTGTTTTTGCCAGGTAACTGGTTTTTCACAGGCCTGTCTTCTGAGGATTAGACGGTAACAACAGGTCAATGCTAATTTTCTAGTGTTAATGCACATGTAGGAGAATGGCCTTCTATCTGGGGACAGGGAAGCACCATGTTGGCAACTTACTTTCTAATACTTCAAGATGCCAAAGACAGTTGTATCGTACCTCCAACTTTTCTGTAAGTTTGAAATTGTTTCAAGTTTTTACAAAATTATTAAAATTGAAAATTTCAAAAAAAAAAAATAGAGGTCCAAACTTTCTCAGAATAAAAAAAAAGGTAAGAATCCAACATAGCCCAAAAACCCAAAACAAAAAGAGCAGTTTCTTTTATTTATTTATTTATTTTTATTGTTCAGTTTATTGCGGTGACATTGGTTGGCAACAATTACATAGTTTCCAGATGCACAATACAACTCTACATTACATCGTCTATGCATTGCATTATTTGCAGACCAGTTTCTGAGCAGGGAAACTGCTCCTAAATGGAAGGAATCGCTCTTATTCTAGGTGGCAAATACATTTGTTAGCCTAAGAATATCCTGTCGAGTAAGAATACACTCATTACATCACTTCTTTGACAATCCAAGATCCTATTCAATCAAGTCAGAACAAATTGAGACATAACCACACTCCTAAACCATCTTGGTCAAAATATTTTTTAAGCTTTCTGGCCTTACTTCAGAGAAACTTAATAGCAAAAAGGTTGTATGCTTCTGCCCAAAGCTGTTCAGTTGTAAGAGGGAGAAAAGAGAAGAAAACCTTCTGGCTGAGTACATATGGTTACAATACATAAATAAAAGGTTCAATGAATTACTTCATCAAAGAGGGGGGGGACAAATTTTTCATTTATCAATTTTTTTTCTTTGTCTGGGATGATAAAATAACTAACATTTAGTAATAATAAAAAAGTCAAAGGCAACATCACAACACTCACTTTTATGAAGTCCTAATTACATGTGAAACATTTTATTTTCAAACAAAACTAGTGTTATTTGCTGTAGTTACTGCATCTAGCTAAAACACATTAAAGATTCAGTAAATACTTCCTAATTACTAAACAGATTTATTATGTATTTCAGATCATCTCAGATACTTTTAGATGATCTCAGATTGTCTCTGATATTCTCCAAAATGACAAAGACCACAGGAGGGAGAGCAGAGAACCACCACCTATTTGAGCTAGAGCCCAGGAATAAACCCCTGTACAAATAGTCACACCTCATAAGAAGTTGATTAGGTCATTAGATAAAGAGTAAAACAGAATTCTAACCTATTTTTACTTCTGCACAGAATTTACTTCTTTGCACTTTACATAAGACAACCACCAATATAAGATCTACCTAGCAATAAAACTAGGAAAGTTCAATTACTACACAAAGGAAAGAGATAATGACATTTTGTTATTTGCCTACTTCCCCTACTGAATTTAAAGTATTCATTTTTATCTGCTAAATCACTATAAATACAGGACATATTTACAGTACATCTCTAGATTTTTCAGAGAAAGATTATTTCTAGCAACTCATCCTGAAATAATTCCATTATATTCAAATAAACCAGAGTCATCTATAGAAGCAGTCCCCAACCTTTCTGGCACCAGAGACTGGTTTCATGGAAGACAATTTTTCCACTGACCAGGGCAGGGGTTGGGGGCACGGTTTTGGGATATATCAAGCACATTACATTTATTGTGCACCTTATTCCTGTTATGATTACATTGTAATGTATGATGAAATGATTATACAACTCCCCATAATGCAGAATCAGTGGGAGCCCTGCGCTTTTTTTTTCTGCAACTAGATGTTCCCACCTGGGGGTGATGGGAGACGGTGACACCTGAAGTGTGTTGCTTATGTCCAATCTACTCTGTAATCTTGTTTTGGTTACTGTCACTGCAGAAAACCGTGCTTCACAAAGATAGGGTGTAGGAAATAGAAGCAGGATTTTCAGTACTTTTGTGGCAATCTCAGGATATTCCGCCTTAACTTAAAAGATAGAGATTTGAAGTCGTCTCAAGCATACTTGCAAGGCCATCGTCATTTGCAATCTCAAGCAGCTGATTGTCTTCCAGCACAAAGTCGATTCACCTGGCTTATTCACAAATGGGTTGCGGATGCATTCCTTCCCAGTTTGGGGGTCTTTTGTGGTTGGGAAGTTAATGCTCAAACTCTTTTGAAAGCTGAGACAGGTGATCATGTACCAGCTGGGAGAAAGAAGGCCCTGGCTCAGTATCTTTCAAAATCTCTGCTAATGTTTGAAACATGTCAAAAATCACAATGTTCACTCGTGGCCCCATAATTACAGGTTGGCTTTAAATGCAGCAACTTTACCTGCCAACTTGAACACAGTTGTCATTCTTCCCTGAAATGACAAATTGAATTCGTTGAGCAGGTTGAATATGTCACACAAGTAAGCAAGTTTTGTGTCACTGAAATGTGCTGCCAGTTGTGACTGTTTTTCTAAAAATCTCTGGAGCAGCTTTCGTAACTCAAAAACACTGGTCAGTGATCTACCTTTAGAAAACCATCTCACTTCTGCGTATAAGAGAAGACGTGTGTGCTCTGCATCCATCTCCTCACAGAGCTGCACAGACGTGAGTTAAGGGCATGTACTTTCATGTGGTTGATAATTTTAATCACATCCTGCAAAATCCTAAATCCAGGTAACATTTTTCAGCTAGCTAACATTTCTCTATGGAGGAATGACACAGTGTGTAGACTCACATTCAGAAGCAACCTCTTTGACCCAAGTAGTGAAAACAAAAATGGTAGATGCTCTGTCCATGCATATACCAACACAAAATGACCAATTCAGCTTTCCTAAGTGGTGTTAGTTGGCAACAAAAATGCACATAACTTATGTTCACCCATATCCTCCTGAAAATTTTATTGCACAAATACAAGCATTGCTGCCTTGTTGATGACATCAGTAGACTCATCAATCTGGATTGTATACCATGGTGACTCATTAATCCTCTCTAACAATTATGCCTAATATCCTCTGCTATTTTATCACTTCTTCTAGTTATGGTGCTAGCCGAAAGAGGCACATCTGCCACCTTTTGAACTGCAGCCTCTCCTAAATATTCATGACAAACGTCCTTAGCAGCAGGCAGGACCAGCTTTTCACCAATACTAAAGGACTTCTTAGCTTTAGCAATGTAGTTAGACGCTAAGAGTGATGCTCTCAGTGTAGACATAATTGATGAAGTGCTGGCCTTAAATAGCTTCTGTTCTTCATGTTCACGTTTTTAAAGGCTTGTCTTTTAATGCAGGATGCTTGGTCTCCACGTGACAAAGCAGCTTGGAAGGTTTCATGGCTTTGTTGGATAGTTGGTCACCACATGTTGTACAAAGCAGGCTTAGAGAATGCGAATCACCTGTTACAATGAAACCGTATTTTAAGTATAACTCCTGGTATTTTCTTTCAAATGCAGCTTTCTTTTTGTTGGCAGTCTTAGAGTCTTCTGCTGTCTCATCATTGGGTCTTTCCCCCTTTTCAAAGAAGCTCTCCAGTGATGTTTGTTTTTTTACTCATTTTGGCTAGGCTTAGCTTGTGGGCTTACCAAAAACTGACTGAGACAAGTGTGCAGTGCGGGAAGGAGGTGCAGACAGAAGTGGTAAATAAAATAATGGATAGGCCACATGCAGACTAAAATCAGTGTTGGATTCTGACTTAAAGCCTGCCACCAGATGCAGATGTACAATTGCAGTACATCAACTCACTTGCCACTATAAAGACTGCCACCAGAGGCAGCTTAATTGTCACTTGTCACTCACTGATAGGGTATTGATATGAGTCTGCAAGCAAATGATTGATTATGGTCTCTGTGCAGTCAAACCTCTCTGCTAATGTGAATCTGTATTTGCAGCCGCTTCCCAGCACTAGCACCACCACCTCAGCTCCACCTCAGATCATGAGGCATTAGATTCTCATAAGGAGCATGCAACCTAGACCCCTCACATGAGCAGTTCACAATAGGTTTCAGGGTTTGTGCTTCTATGAGAATCTAATGCTGCTGCTGATGTGACAGAAAGAGAAGCTCAGGCAGTAATGCCAGCAATGGGGAGCAGCTGTAAATACAGATGAAGCTTCACCAGCTCACCAGCCGTCACCTCCTGTTGTGCGGCCTGTTTCCTAATAGGCCACAGACTGGTACTGTGGGGTTGGGAACCATGCCCACTACATAAGCATAGTAAATAATTTCATTATATACAAATAAACTGGCATCCTTTATACGAAAAATGGTGCTGATAAATGAAGTGGCCTGGATTCTGTTCTAAGTTTATCTCCAAGCAAGTCATTTAACCACAATGGCACTTAGTTATGGAATGATATACTAAAAGATCTTTGTACTTCCAACTTCTATGAGTTATAGCTTTATCAAAGGAATAATTTGTTTAGTTGAGGAAGCTTGTTGGTTAGTTGGTTAGTGTTAGGCACCCTTAGCTGAACACAAGTATCATGCATTAGGGGTAAATAGTCTAGAAGACAACTGGAGGATGTTAAGCACTAGCACAATGAGAATGAATGAAAGTGAAGCCTCAATCACTGCTGTGTATATTTATATTGATGCACATAGACATAAACCGTGCGCTCAGTGAGAAACTGGCACTTTGTAAGCTTTCACACATTCCCAGAATTTTAGATAAATGGCCTGTAAACCAGTGTCCTACCCTTCCTCTTGACATTTTCTCTCTCCAGTTTCTAAATGTCGTGAATTTCATACTTGAAAGTCATGGGTACTTGGTCATAGTTAAAGCTGGAGGTGATCTTTAAGGAAAGATGGTAATGCCAAAATTGGAGACAGGAGAGAAAGAGAGTAGAAAATATACCCTAAACCAATTATTGAGAACTGAAAGCAAGACAGAGTGTACTCTAGGAGGGTGACAGAAGAGAGGTGGCTAAATGAGAAAGATGATGAGTAGAGAGTGAGGAATTGTCTAAGGCTCAGTCCAGAGGTGGGGGAAGAGCCACGTCAAAAAAAGTCAGGCATAACTGCTAAGACACACCAAAGATGACCTCATGATGTATATATTGTGATATGAGACAAGTTTTAAGACCCCCTTTTAAGATGTTTTCTCCCCATATCCTACCTCAAGGTATTTATACTTGAAGTGTCATTTGAGAAAATGTCCTTGTGCATATGGATTCCCCAGCGCCATGCAATAACAATGCTCACACCTTCCTGAAGAGACAGTACCGTAGGCAGGGACTATCTCTACGCAATGGAGAATTAAAGAATAAACCCTCAAAAATCAATGATGTGACCTCGTTTCGGGTCCCTGTTTTCAGTGGAGAAAAAACTTTCCATAAAACCCCAAAGAAGATCAAGACTGCGTTCTAAACTTAGCACATAGAGAATGGTTTGTTATAAAAGGGCAATTCTGAACAAGGTCTGGTATGATTTAGACTTTATTTATGTGCTCATATCTGAAAGTACGGCACACATATCTTCAAAAGAACACCGCAGTCCCTAAGGACCTACCCTTTCCCTGAAGCCTAGTAATTCTTGGGAGCATGATATAAAAGTGTTCATCAGCTTCCTAAAGAGCCAAGTAGAAATTAGCTAATAATCTAAAAGGTATGACTGATCATACGCCAAATCACCTTGCTCTGTTGTAAATCTGTGTGTGGAGAGTTGGGGGGAGAGGGGGGTAGGTGGGAGTGGACACTGGATATATGGTGATAGAAGTGGAGCTGATTCTAGGTGGTGGGCACATAGTGCGATGCATGGGTGATGTGATGTGGACTTGTACATCCGGAAACTATCTAATTGTTACCAATCAATGTCACCCCAATAAATTTAACAATAAAAAAACCCCCAAAAAAACTCTGTGTGTGTATGTGTGTGTGTGTGAGTGAAGGAAGGTGGAATGTATTATAAAAACATGTATTTAATCAAATATATCCAACAACTGGGCTAAACAGCTTTCTTTGACAGGAGTCTACAGTCACTCCGACTACATTTACAAGTAAAGTAGTCAAGCTAACTGACAATGTAAACCCCAAGCCCAAGAAAATTTCCAATAGGAACAAGGTGAATGAGAATGAAACCTATTAACATACCTTCCAAATACAGTACACTCTCCATTAAATGAAAAAACAACCAGAAACATGTTTTGCCAGTTGTTTGGGAGTGCGAGTTGCTTGAGTTTCAGTTAACGGAAACTTTGCTTACATTTATTCAGCATCTGCCAATCCCCATGGATGCCAGTTCACTGAGAGTCTACTGTACCAAGAACACATTGAAACCAATTGTTAACCAAGTTTTACCTCATGTATAGGAACTGCACCTCAGAGAAATAAAAATGACTTGTCCAAAGTCACAAAGCTATGAAACAGGTGAGCCTGTCTGATTCCAAAGACCAAGCTGACAGCCTCATTAAAATCTCACCTCATAACTATGTGAACAGTTATCAGATCTGTGAAAATAAAAGAGCAGCTTCTTATTGGAAAAATACTGAGAATTCGATTTAACTGGACTTTTTCTCTACCTAAATCCTGTAACACAAGAGTTGGCATGTGGCCTGGTCAAGATCTTCATTTACTGCTTCCTGGACCAGACACAGAAAAGATTTGAGTGTAGGCTACAGTGGGAACTCAGTTTGCTAAAGGGGCTGGCAGAACCTAGATGTCTTTTAATGATTCCAGAGCAATGAGATGAACATAAAGAGGCAGTCCCCAAGGAGTCCCAGATAGCTATTTCTCTTAATCAAATCAGAAGTGAGCAGTTCTTAAACTTTTTGGTTTCAGGACCTCTTTAAACTCATAAATTACTGCGAGTCCAAAGAGCTTTTGTTTATGTGGGATATAACCCATCAATATTTATCATATTAGAAATGAACACTGAGAAAAATTTAAATATTAATCCATTTTAAAATATATGACATTAACATAAATGTTTTTATGAAAAAGAACTATATATTTCTTTTTTTTTTTTTTTTAATTTAGAGAGAGAAGGAGGTGGGCCCAGAGCAGTCTCCACAGTTGTACATCATTAGTTGTGACATGGCTTCTTTCAACACAGGTGGATATGGAACCACACAGGGCAGGACCTGAACTGGGGGCCTCCCTTTTAGCACTACAAATGCATGGTGGTAAAGCCTATGGTGACAATTAGCAGTTTGGTGTCCATACCTTGATTCGGATGAAGGACCATCAGTTTAACACTCATTACTTCTTCTGATTCAGTATCAACACAGTGAAAGGTAAATAATAGCTCAGTATTGTTACAAAAATAGTTTTGACCTGTGGACACTGAGACATCTGAGGACAGACCCTCCCAGGGCTCTACAAATCACCACTGGAGAACTGCTGCCTTCGGATTAGCAGATGTGCTCTCTCTCATCCCTTCCTCACACCCCACCCACCTCCAGCTTTCTCCCAGAACTTCAAAGTTCTTTATTATCATGTTGGCTTTAAAGATTAGGAAATAAGAACACTAGTCAGCCTGTTTATAATCTGCAAGTATTACAAGAGTGCAAAGAATTATGAATATTATTAAAACCTAACAAATGTTTTAAATCCCTAGCACTGTTATCCTTTCAAAAAAAAAGCTGAAGTAGTTGAGTGTAAGACTAATTATACCCTACTTTTCTGAGGTCTCTATCAGATGCAAAGCACCCATCCTTCAGAAACTTGGCTTTGACTGGGCCCAGGTTCTGAGGCCCTCAGTTCCTCACCTCTAAGGTTCCTTCTGGCACTCAGTCCCCTGTTACATCAAAGCATTGGCTTCAGACTCTCTAAATGTCCTTTGGCCCATTTTGTATGTACTTGGACATGAGACCAAAAAACATCTGGAGTTACTAAAGATTAATAGCCTACCTCTGCCCAAGGCAATCTTTTCCAAAAGCGCCCGTAATCACCACCACCACCTGGACCCCAAATTTCTGAGGGATGAAGAACTTAGTTTAATAAGCACCTTGGAAGTGGTTCACATGTTCAGGTGAGTTGGGGAAATGCTGCGTAAGGCCACTGAGATGTATACAGGTTGCTCTCCCAGGGAAAGCTGATGTGTCAGTTTGTTCAACATTATCTGACTCTGTCCAAAGAATTTAAGTGTATCCCTGACTGGAGCCTGACTGAAGTTATCATTCAGTGCCTTTGGAAGTGCGCTTTAAGTGGGTGCATTTTCCCGTCCCATTAGTGAATTCCTTGGCTATTACCCTTTTTGATTTTTCTGTAGCTTTCTAGGTTTTAATTTGTCTCTCAGTAATAAAGTTTGTGTTGTATATCACCTGTCCCACTCTTTTACCCCACTTGTGTATAAACTAATCATTGCCTTTCCCCACTAATCTATTATCATGAAACCTGTACCCTAGATTCAACCTATCAGCATCCCTCTGGGCAGCCCCCTTTCTTGTCTCCTTAGCAGAAGCCAATTTCACTCACCCATTTGTCCTTTTCCCACACAGTTCTGTATCCTGATATTGTGTGCATTCCATTTCCATTCCCATTCACCTAATTGTAAGCCTTAGACGCTGAGTTCTGCAACCCAAGCCTTTCCCACAAAAGGCTCTATTCACTTCCTTCGGCATATGCTCAGTTGACCCCTTTTCATAATGCCAAGTCTTATACTGATTATGTTTTTCATTTTCAGCAAGTTTTCATAGCTTCCTCATAACAGTATAGTGTGGTGGACAAAACAATGGATTTCAAAATCCAAGGTACAACTGGTTTGAATTCTAGCCCACCTATAAGACCTTGGGTACATCACTTGAGTTTTTGGTCAGTTTCTTCATCAGTAAAAATGTACACAATGCCCACTTACTAGGATTATTCTACCTGGCATACGAGTAGGCTGACCATACCTACCATTTTAAGCTGGACAGTACTGTTTTTTTTTTTCTATCCCATTTAAAACAGTACATATGGTCAGCCTACATACTAATGTTCAGTAAATGGTAATAACTACTCATAGTTCTGAATAAACTGTAGATAAATAAAATGTAGTACATATAATGGAACATTAGTTGGCCATAAATAAGAAAGAAATCTTATCACTTACAACATAGATATATCTAGAAGGTATTGTGTTAAATGAAATGTCAGACATGGAAAGACATATACCATATGATTTTACTTCTATGTGGAATCTAAAAAACAAAATAAACAAAACAGAAACAAACTCATAGACAGAAAAACTGAGTTGCCAGATAGGAGGGGATTGGGGGTCTAGGTGAAACAGGTGGAGGAATTAAAAAGTACAAATTGCCAGTTACAAAACAGTCATGGGGATGTAAAGTATTATTCAACATTGGGAATATAGTCAATAATACTGTAATATCTATGTATGGTGCCTGGTAGGTGCCTAGACTTATTGGGGGGATCACTACATAAGTTATATAAGTGTCTAACCACTATGCTGTACACCTGAAACTAATGTAATATTGTCAACTATAACTGAAAGATTAGCAAGATTATTTTACTAGTAAACATAAAAAATATCACACTAACCCTCAACGACTAAGCTGAGTTTATCAAACACTAGATTAAAGCAGTTAATATAACAGAAGGCAATAATGACATTTGGTTTGCATAATTTTTTGATTTGGACATAAGTAAGATGATCCCTTTGAATGTTTGTGGTTTCAATTAATTTGCTTCACGTTGAGTTATATGTATAATACACTGTTTTCATCATACTAAAGGAAAGAAGAAAAAGATGTGACCTTATGATAAAGAAAATGTTGATTATACGGTTTTTGGATCAGACAGGGAGAGGGAAGCCAAATGATGGTAGAGAATACAACTACTTTATACTCAACTGGAAAAAGGCAGGGTAGAAATAAATATTGGAGAATATAATCTCATTTTAACTCAAGTTGCTTCTCATTCATAACCACTAAACTAAGCAATGTTTTCATAAACATTATTTTCTTTATCATCACCACCATCATCATAGCTTTGAACACACAAGAATTTAAGAACCACAGCCTAGAATAATTTCCATGAAATAGGGTGTTTTTAATGGATTGTCCTGAACTTGCACTTCCTTCTTTCTCTGTGGATCTTAAATAACATTGATTTATTTACCTTTAGGTGTGATGCACTATTTTATTCTTAGGTGTGAAGCACTGTTTTATTTTTAAGTTTGCCATGTGTCGCTTTGAAATCTCTTCCAAATCTGCCATCTTTGGAATCTGCCACTGGATCCTTCAATGTAACCGCCTGTCACTGTGTAAATTATAGTCCAGACTCTTCCATTAACTAGTCAAGGAAACCTGGGCTAGTCACCTAACCTCATCACAATCTCTTTTCCTGAACTTGTAACATGACAAGATTATCGTAAGCTTTTCCCTAAAAGCTCCTTCTAGCTTACGGTATTTTTCTTTCCGCTTTAACATTTTATTATTTTACCACTTCATATAGCCAAGGAAGGCAAAAGATTTTCACAGAAATGAAAATATTGTTTTATATATAGTACAAGTATTTTTAAAATTATTTGCTTCTTATTCTTCAGGGATGCAGTAATTTCAACAAATACAGTACGGTATTTTCCGGCGTATAAGACAACCCCCTAATTTTACAGTTAAAACATAGGTTTAGGCCTATATTCGCTGCATAAGACTACCCCCCACTTCCGAGGCTGTAGTCTTATACAGCGAATATAGGCCTAAACCTATGTTTTAACTGTAAAATTAGGGGGTCGTCTTATACGCCCGGTCGTCTTATACGCCGGAAAATACGGTAATATTAAATTCTGAATCAGAAGAACTGGCAAAAGTTCAGATTATGAGGCAAATGGCTCAACAAGTGATCAAAAGTTAGAGAAATTTTACACTCGTCTTATCACATGATCTGACTAATTTCCAAAATTTCTGGGATGGGGAGTGGAAAGATTTTCTTTGAGGTACCACCCAGTAAAGGCAGAAATTAACAGCTTCCCCTTTCTGTTCTACAGGTAGAGAAGTGTACAACTCTTCATAATGCAGCAGTTGGATGGCAAGATGAAAAGACTCCAAATACAGTAAGGCCAAGACAAGGGCACAGTGATTTGGCTTTTTCTTTAAATCCATTTTCCCCAGATAAAGAACCTCCTTGTTATGTGATAACTGTTTTCTTCTATGTATGTTATTGTTTCAGGTCTTATATTTAAGTCTTTAATCCATTGGGCATTAATTTTTGTATGTGATGTCAAATAGCAGTCCAGTTTGATTCTTTTGCTCTAATAAAGTGTTTACAGATGATGAAAATGAGGCTTAAAGATGTGATGTTGTGATATAATAAGAAATATATATTTGGTTTTCAGCCCTGGTTTCTGGCACAGAGTTTCTAAAACTTGTAACTTCTAGAGTGGTAGGGGTTAGAGGCGAGTCTTTCGTTATTCATAAGACCCTTTCACTTACCTGAGTTTATGCTAATAAGATGACTCTTAGAGGCTGGGGGTTGGTTGTCAAGGAACCAACCAGAAGACTAGAGTTGGAACTTTCAGTCCCACCCCCAACCTCCGGGACTGAGTTAATCACCAATGGTCAATGATTTAATCAATCATCCCTACATAATAGGACTTCCATAAAAACCCTAAATGGGTTCAGAGAGCTGCCAGGTTGGTGAATGTGCCCAAGTGCTGAGAGGGTGTCACGCCTCAGACTCCATAAAGACAGAGCTCCTATACTCAGGACTCTTCTGAACTTTGCCCTATCTACCTCTTCATCTCTAGATGTTCATCTATTGGGTGTTCAACCTTTTGGCTTCTCTGGGCCACACTGGAAGAAGAGCTGTCTTGGGCCACATATAAAATACACTAACAACAGCTGATGAACTAAAAAAACAAATCGCAAAAAAAATCTCAGTGTTTTAAGAAAACTTAACGAATTTGTGTTGGGCCGTATTCATAGCTGTCCTGGGCCACATGTGGCCCACAGGCTGTAATATGGACAAGCTTGCTTTATAAAATCCTTTGTAATAAGCCAATAACAGTAAGTAAAGTGTGTGAGCCATTCTAGCGAATTATCAAACCTGAGGAGGGAGTCATGAGAGCCCTTGATTTATAGACAATGAATCAGAGGTACCCAGACTTGCAACTGTCTGAAGTCGGGGGCAGTCTTGTGGGACTGAGCCTTAACTGGTGAGGTTTGCACTAACTCCAGTATCAGAATTGCGTTACATTGTAGGACACCCAATTGATGCACACAGGGAAGTAGAAAATTTCTTGGTGTGCAAGACCCATACATTTGGTATCACAAGGGTTATAAGTAGAAGAACAGTCTTCTTTTAGAGAGGTTAAATACTGAGGGCACAGAGCTACTAAGTAGAGCTGGGCTTTGAAGCCAAGGAGTCAAATTTTAAAATCTATACTTTAAATAATCATAAAGTGTTTGAGTAAAATGAAAACCATCTCATCCTTTTAGATTTATAACATACATGTATGCTTATTGATAGCAATAAAGAGTAGAAAGAAAATCAACAATCACCACAGGGAGTCCTACCTGGGTCTGCCTCATTGCCCGTTCCACTCGGCGCGTGCTTCCTCTCTCAACTTTTGTCCGGAGGATCAAGGCTGATGTCTGAATGGCCCAGAACTTTGGTTGTGAAAGCAAACACTGATGGAAGAGAAAATAAAATGAAATAAAGACCACATCAAGAAGGATAAGCTGGGGATGCCAGGAGAGCTCAGAAGTTGAGTGCTTGCCTTGAAATTGCAAGGCCCGAGGTTTGAGTCCCCGCCCCAGTCTGTGCAAACCCACACGTGGAACTGTGGCACAGCTGGTAACCGCTGGGATGGCAGCAGAGGTCCTCGCCTTCCATACGGGAGGCACTACAGTTTGGTTCCTGCCCTATGCAGGCCCACATCCACCTGTGTGGAATGAAGCCATGTTACAACTAATGATGTACAACTATGGAGACTGCTCTGGGCCCTCCCCCTTCTCTCTCTTTGTCTCTCTCTCTCTCACACACACTCACTCACACACACACACACACACACTTAAAAAAAATGAAGGCATAAGATCTTTTTTTTCAATCTGTATTACAGAAAGCCATTTTAAACTGCATGCAAATGCTTTATGGACTTGGGTAGGGTAAGGAGTCTTCAGTTTTAGTCAAAATGCTTTCCTAGAGGTGTCATCTTAAAGACTGGCTTTGAATATGCACAGAAGAATCCTAACCCCAGAGAAAACTGACTGTCATGGATTCAGAGAATCTAACAGAGACCACAGACCATCTGTAATCTCATGACAACAGATGGAAGAACACAAAAGGCAGGGCTCTGTAGAACAATGGGGAGAGCCTCCAGTCAGGGACAGCTCGATGTGAATCCCAGCTGTGTGGCCTTGGGTCTCACTTTCCTCCTCTGAACCAGAAGAGCTTTTCCCATCTCTCACAGAACTGAGGATTCAGTAAGTGTGAACAAGGGAAGCTTCTCAAAGCACACGTGGCCCATCCTTAACAAAAATCACCACCCCAAGTGGGCATGGGTAATGGCACTAACCTCTGATGGGGCTAAGGATACCTACTCCCCAAATGTGGTATCTTGGCATATGGAATGTTTTAAGCTGAAGCAGGTGAGAAAGCAGATGCAGGAAGACTAATCTGACCCCCAATCTGCCACCAGCCTTCTCCCCTGAAACGGGTCATAAAATCCTCAAGCAAGAGGTACCCTTGCTCTAACCAGAGGAAAGGAGGAAGCATCCTTATTTCCGAAGACAAATAGACACTGAGAAGAAGCACAAGAAATAGGCCTTGCTAAGTATCCCCCAGGATGCTACATGTTTCTCATACTCTGACTGCTCACACTCCTCCTCACCTGCCCACTCATCACCAAACCTAGCAGAAAAATACTCAGGACTTTTTCAGGTCATTTCCTTATGAAGGCTGCCATGTCATGCAAAATTGATATTAAATACATCTGTGTGCTTTTCTCCTATTGATCTGTCTCAGGAAGTTTCATTTTCAGGCCCAGCCAAGGACCCGAAGAGGGTGGAAGAAAATGTGCCCTCCCCGTATACCTCCCAATCACACAGACCACTTTGCAAAGACCATTGCAGGAGACAGATCAGTGCAGGCCACGGGCTTGTCCAAGTTAAAACTCAGCTTTCAGAAGGTCTGCACACCAAACACAGGCGGTATTTTCCTCAGAAACCAACAAAGTCAGACTGTTTTCCATGCTGGCATGAGAACAAGAGTTTGCCTGAGACTTCTATGTGAAGGTCAAGCAAAACATTCTCACTGAACACTAAAAGTAAAATTCAATCTGGCAAATAGATATTTGAAAAGCTTTAGAGAGGAACTGACTGGATAATGATATCACCGAAGAATGCATTTATCTTATATCCATTTGGCTGGGAGATATAAAGACTTGAGAATGTCTTTCTGAAAGGAGATAACTACATATAGGTTATATTTAATGTACTTTACAAAACAATGCTGCTCACAGGAATCAATCACAATACGGGACATTAGGAAAAGACAACTAAACAGGATATATATGCTATAATGCTCTACTGACTTATGAAGAAATTATAGGTTTTTTTTAATGTTCAGCTTAACAGTTCAGCAAGCAAACCCAACAGAGAGGACACCAACCCAACTACCTACCTAAACAGCAGGCCAGCCCCACTGGAGAAGACTCAGCGGTAATCTGTCCACATGGACAGAGGGAGTTGATTCAGAGACTCTACCATGTCCCCAATAAGGGTGACGGCTCTTAACTTCAATTTTGGACCTGAGAATGACCACCCCACTGCCCCTTCTGCTGGCTCTGTCTCACCCCTCAGATCTCAGCTTAAATGACATCTTCTCAGACAGCCTTTCTGGACAGCTACCTAAGTGATGCCATCTCTCCCAGTGATTCTTCATCACTGCATCCAGTTTGGAATATTACTCAGTCTTATAAAGGAAGGAGGTTCTGATACACATGGATGAATCCTGAAGACACTATGCTAAGCGAAATAAGCCAGACCAAAAGGATGAATAATAGGGGAAGCCGGGATGGCTCAGTGGGTTAAGCGTTCACTTTGTAGCGCCGGGGACCGAGGATTGAATCCTGGCCCCGGCCCTGGCCCTGGCCCGTGTGGACCCATATGCTGAACTGGGGAGTGCCCCCAGTTCAGTTCTCTCTCTGTCTCTGTATCTCTCTCTCTCTCTCTCTCTCTGTCAAATAAAAAATAAATAAAAAATAAATTATTTTTTAAAAAAAAGGATGAATACTGAATGATTTCACTTATATGAGGTACCTAGAATAGTGAAAGTCAGAGACAGAAAGCAGAACGGTGGTTGCCAGGGGTTTGGGGAGGGAGGAATGAGGAATTATAGTTTAATGAGGACAGAGTTTCAGTTTGAGATGACAATAACAAAAGTTTTGGAGATGGATAGTGGTGATGACTGTAAACACTGTAAATGTCCTTAATGCTAAACATTTAAACTGAACATTTAAAAATTGTTAAAATGGTAAATTTTATGTTATTCATATTTTAGCATAATAAAAAATAGTATATATATTATAAAGTCATACTGACAAAGTTCTTAAGACAGAACAATCTTACAGTCAAACTCAGTGTTGCTAAAGACTTAAAACTGAAAACAGAAGATAAAAATATAGCCGTGCCCAAACTAATACTTCATTGTATTTTAAAGCCACTAATGATAGTTTGGACCAGACATCCTGTACATATGTTCAACATCTTTCCAAGTTTTAAAATTTTTTTCCCAAAGGCTGGATTATTTTAGTGCATGAAAAAGTTCTGATATAGTTCTATGTAATTGGCGTGAGTACTTTTTAATCATCCCATCTTCTATTTCCCCCAAAGAATACATTTTATAAAGATTTAAAATATGCAGGTTGCTAATTTTTATAATTTATAATTGCCTTCTAATAATTACTAATTTCTCAAAAATATCCTGTAAGTTTCTGAATATTTTACTCTAGACTGGTCCTAAATAACAGAAATTACTAAAAGGCTGATAAGTAGAGAGCTAACTTCTTGTTCTGAGGGAAATGCAGTTAACTTCTTGTTCTGAGGGAAATGCAGTAACTATTCAATTGGAAAAAGCCTCTATAACAGTGGTTCTTTTAAAACAGTTTTTTCTTAAAGATTTATTTTTATTGTTTTCAGACAGACAGAGAGAGACAGAGAGAAGGGGGAGGGCCCAGAGCAGTCTCCATAGTTGACAGCATTAGTTTTCCATATAGTTTCACTCCACAGGTGGACACGGGGTTGCACAGGGCAGGAACTGGGCCAGGAGCCTCCCGCATAGGCCCCGGCAAGAACTGAACTGGGGGCACACCCCAGTTCAGCATGTGGGTCCGCATGGGCCAGAGCCGGGATTCAACCCTTGGTCTACGGGGCTGCAAAGCAAGCGCTTAATCCGCTGAGCCATCCCAGCTTCCCAACAGTGATCCTTAACCAGGATTTTATTCACCCCTCCTCCCCACAGGGGAACCAGCTGCCACCTTTCTGGAGACACAGATATGTCAACTCCCTCAGACTGCAAATTCCCCCAAACGCAAATTAAGCCAGTGCACAGCTTAGCGACTAGCACTTGAAAAGATACTAATGTTAGTTACCTTAAAGTCTAAAATACCTAATACGAGCTGGCTATTTGCACTAGCAAACAGCAGTTGGGCACAACAATAAGCTTTTCTCTTGCACAAATATTCAACTTATTAGAAATCTTCTTGAATGACATAAACTCAAATGATGTCCCAGTAAGATTACACCATGTCCTTATATGTAGACTTCAGAGTATCTGGGCAGCTCCATCCTGATGGTGAAATGTTTGGACAGCATTAACTTGAAAAAACTGGTTGCTCACTACTAAGCATACTATTGATCACTGTTGTAGAAGAGAACTCCTTAAAACCATAGTTGTCACATTTACTTTGCTAAGGGAAGATAAATAATAACATACAATATCGCCATGATACATGACAAATCTGTTGTGAGGATAAGCTGTGATTGATGCTTCTGTACTTTTTGCAAGAAATTGTCACTTTTTTCATAAAGAAATAGTGGGTCATCCTGAATCCTGATGCTTTCTCTTATTGATAGGATCAAAGAAATAAATCAGGTTCTTCCCAAGCAAAGCCCTGACGGAGATGATAAGTTTGAAGTTCACACTTTATCTTCACCTACACTACAGGGAAGACATATTTCAACACTTAAATGAACTTAATACAGCCATACAAGAAAGTGGAATTAATTTGTTAAAAGTCTGAAAGAAATGATTTACTTTAAGAAAGCTAGTTTGGGGAAGCCGGGATGGCTCAGTGGGTTAAGCGCTC
>PVKE010001809.1:0-65160 GCA_004027555.1 Craseonycteris thonglongyai
GGGGCATGGACTTGTTAGGTTTCCAATACAAACAGAGGAATGAAAGTTCAATACCAGAGGAGAGCCAGGCCCCAGTCTCTCCCCAATCACCCTTCTTCCTGGCTTTACACAAGGCAGTTTTGGATAAAGAAGGCACAAAAACCTGATTCTGGGAGCTGGGCACATAATGCGATGCATGGGTGATGTGATGTGGAGTTGTGCATCAGGAAACTATGTAATTGTTACCAACCAATGTCACCCCATTAAATTTAACAATAAAATATAATATTAAAATAATTAATTAAATAAATAATTATTTTTTAAAAAGAAGGCACAAAAACCTTTTCCTGCCTAACTTAAAATTTCAAATGGTGTTAAGAGAGTTGAAAAATTCTTCTATTAATAGGCAAAAACAAGATCCTAACTCATTTCACTATGGAAGAATATTTCATTTTCACATTTAGTCAGTTCTAGCCCCAGCAGAATAAAATTTTTAAATCAATGCATTTGATAATAGAGCCAACCACAGTTCTCTTTGAACTCATGTATTAAATACATACTGGTCTTTGCGTTTCATTCTGGTGAGAATTAAAACACACTAATCTTGAAAATGCATTAATTTTCTAGACATCCGTAAGTTATTTTATGGTAAGCCAGACAAGAAGAGGGGAGTGTGACATTGTGATTTGTAATAAGAAATATAGATTTGGTATTTATCTCAATCCCTGGCAGAGAACTCCTAAAACCCACGGAATTTCCTAAAAGATAAGAGTGATAACGGTGTCTTTAGTTATGTCATCGAGGTAACTTTTAGAAAGCCCCTCAGTAACCTAAGGATGTGGAGCGACTGCCAATGGAGCCCAATTACAGAGTTGGAACTTTTAGTCCCCTCCCCCCACGTGCCCCCCAACCCTAATCTCCAGGGAGGGGAGAGGGGCTGGAGACTGAGTTCAGTCACCAATGGCCAATGATCTAATCAATCATTCCTACTTAGTGAAGCCTCCATAAAAACCCAGAAGAACAGGGTTCAGATTGCTTCCAGAAGAGAAGTGCCTGGAAGCTCCACGACCTTCCCTCATAGTTTGCCTTACGCACACATCTCTTCCATCTTTTCTCTGAATTATATCCTTTTATAATAAACTGGTAAATGCTTCTCTGAGTTCTATGAGCCGATCCAGCAAATGAATCAAATCTGAGGAGAAGGTTGTGAGACCTTCCAACCTACTGTTGGTTGGTCAGAGGCACAGTTGACAACCTGAACTTGTGATTAGCATCTGAAGTATGTGTGTCTCGGGGGCGGGGGGGAGACACATCTTGTAGGACTTAGCCCTTAACCTGCCAGAGCTGACCTTATCTCCAGGTAGACAGTATAAGAATACAGTTGAATTGTGAGATACCCAGTCTGTGTCTGATGAGAGAATTCAGTTGAGTTTATTGTTTGGTGGTGTTAAAACACACACACACACAAGACAGTGGTTCCTTTTGTCTCTAATTATTGTTCCTAAAGACCTAGCATGATCAAACAGATAACCAGAAGAAAACAGTTTGGGGATGCTGGGATAGCTCAACAGGTTAAGCGCTCACCTTGCAGCTGTGAGGTCTGGGGATCAAATCCCGGCCCCAACCCATGCAAACCCACATGCTGAACTGTGGTGCAAATGGTTACCATCGGAATGGCAGTGAAGGTTCTTGCCTCCCATGTGAGAGGCCCCAGTTTGGTTCCTGCCCTACATAGCTCCACACCCACTTGTGTGGAATGAAACCACGTCACAACTAATGATGTACAACTATGAAGACTGCTCTGGGCCCTTTTCTCTGTTTGTCTCTCTCACCTTCTCTCAAACAGTAAAATAAATTAAATAAAAAAAAACTATTTAGATAAAGGATCACAATAACTACAATTCTTAGTTTCCCTATAATCACTCACATAGTAACTATATTCTCTATATAAGGAAGTTTTAGCCTTTAGGAATTTTACTTCCTTCCTTCTTGGGTTATTTCTCCAATTTGTACAAAAAGAGGCAATGGAAACATTTTCCTTTTTCTGAGAGAACTTTTGGGTAGATATTGCTAGCTTCTGTAAGTCTGAAAATAGAGGGACAAAGCACAATGGCCTAAAATAAAATATAGTGTCCAACCAACAGGAGCTATTTGGGTTGTGAGAATCATCTCTGAGTTGCCACTGGAAAAAATGAGGGGAATCTGCAAAAGAACTCTAATCCTTCAACTCAAAAACCTATCAAAACACCATTACCAACTCCTAGCATACCCCAATAAGTCTCTTGCAAACAACATTTTATGTTGCTTTCACAACGGGAGTTAAGGGCAAAAATGACAACTAGAAATGAATGATTGTTCCTAACTTAAGGGGAAAAAAGCTCTCCCTCGTTCTCCTTCAGGGTATTATTTAAAGTTGAGGTTGGGAGTTAGTTATTTCTTATGGACAAGTATATACTGTCTTTTGCCAATGCTACCGAGTGATAAAGCAGAATGGACAACAATTTTATGTGACAAGAACAAACTTGGCCGCTCAAACTTCAGAGTTAGAAGAAACACCTACCGGTACTAGGGAAAAGCAGAAGAAACATTAAAGAAGATTCACAGAACAAGGAAGATGGCCAGCTCTAATAAGGTATAGTCCCTGGTAGGTTTTGCCTGAGAATACCGCCAAGAGTGAGGATCTAAACAATTACTACCAAAGATCTAATAACTTACTTCTCTACTCTTTTAATTTCCCTCTAGAGCAAGATTTTAAATACGCTTATCATGGTGTGAACCCCAAAGGTTCTTTTCTAAGGGAATGAAGGGGTTGCATTTTTTAACCCTCAGCAGCTAAGCACCATCCCAGCCTCATACACCACCCTACCCGACTATCTCAGAAGAGCAACACAACAGGGGAGCTCCTGTCATTTACTCAGTTGCCAACTTGCCCTCCAGTGCACTGACACATCAGCTGCAAGTGTTTCCAACCCGAAAATCACTGTGCAGCCTAGAGGCAAAAGGCTTTCAAAATCTCACGTTCCTGGTCCATTTCTCTCCCTGCAGCGGGTCCACATCAATAGTGATGAGATATTTGTAGGTAGGTTGATCCTGCCTAGATAAGAGCTAAACTATCAAGCCATTGTCAGAGAATATAACCATGTAGAGCTTCGAGAAAATTTTCAGTTAATAACCAAGACCACTGGATTGAAGAAGCTACCTTGGGACTTGAAGCTTACAAAATAGATGTGAGTATTCTACAACTTTCAGACTACAGTGATTTCAATTTAAATTAAAAATAATCTCTAACACATAGTAAAAGTAGGTCTCAGCCTGGTTCACAACAGCATGTCAACAGGACATGTGCATCAAAAGAAAAAAAGAAAAAACAAAAATTAACTTCTGACACAAAATAACATTTACAGGAGACATTGCACCTGGCTTCCTTCCAGATGCCACCGAGAGGCAGTTATTCAGGAGAGTCGTGTGGGCAGATGATGAGCCCTTGAAGCCTGTCAGAGCCTGGCTGGTCACTGAGATCTGCAGGGCTGCTGCTCCCCGAGCAGCCAGGGCAGGCGTCCCCTGCAGCGTGGACCTGGCTGTGGCACGATGCCTAGGCGTCTCAGCCACTAGCCCAGGGGCTCTGGCCTGCGTCTATAGCATGCGGGAGTCGAGCATGTGAGGCAGGAGCTTGTGTTAGCATGAACCGCACGGAGAAGCCATTATTCAGGGGAGTGGCATCATATATTGTAACTGCTCCCATCACGTCAATAGGCATCATTTTAATGGGCGTGTTAGAATTTCTCCCACTTGAAGTTAAAATGATTCCCATTTCAATTAAAGTAGGAGATTCCTCATTGGTAGGATCACAATTCACCCACGGCAGCTGCCAGACACAAGAACAGACGTGCCAGGCATGTGCGGGGCTGGTTTGTCTCTCCAGGCAATGCTTTCATTTTCTGATTCGTCTCCACTTAAAGAAATGAGCAAGTTACAAATATAATTACTATATTTCTGAACAAGTGATAACACCAGCCACGGAAGTGCTAAGAGAGGGCAGGTCACTAGCTTACCTCCGGCTCTGGCTGTGAGGCCTGTTCATCTTCAGCAGCGTTTGGTAAAATGCTCCAGGTTATGTGGGCACTGCCTGATGGCAAAGAGCCAAATGTCCCATTTTTCAGCTGCTCTGTGGAATGTGACTTGGGCCCGTGCCATCCCAGGAAGTTTTCTGAAATAAAGACTTAGATTGATGCCAAGTATTTTCCAAATGAAACATTTATAGCTAAAGAAATATTTGCACCTCGCTCTATAAGGACACAGACTTGAAGTGGGCTCAGGTTTGAGCAGACCGTGTGCATTTAAGTGGGGCTTGTTTTGAATGAGGTACCAAGTGTGGATTCAGATCACCTGTTCAGAACTAGTTTCTGTATAATGGCAGTCTCAGAATCACCATCGGCTGGTTCTTTCCCCATCCTTGGACACAAACAATCCACATCTTACCAAAGTCAGATTTTCTTAATGGTGCTTTTCTTAATTTTTTAACGTCTTAAAATTAAAAAGATATATTTACAATTAAAAAAAAGTAAGCCAAATTTTATAATAAATGTGCTGCTTAAAATGTGGTTTGAACACCACTTGACATGATGACCACAGCTTAGAAAAGATGGCTGCAGTGTGACCACGTGACAATGTCTCTGCCATTAGATGTGGCCTATGTGGTACAAGTCAGAAAGCCCCATCACTAAGAACAGACATGATCATTCCATCTGAGCAAGAAACACTTTTATAAATACCAATCTGACAAAAACAAAAAGCATTTTTCTAATCCTCCCCAACACATGAAAAAAAGACTTACTAACTATAATATTTTGTATTGTTTTGACAGAGAGAGAGAGAGAGAGAGAGAGAGAGAGAGAGAGAGAGAGACAGAAGGGAGAGAGCCCAGAGCAGTCTCCATAGTTGCATGTCAGTTTTCTACACAGTTTCATTCCACAGGTAGGGGTGAGGCTGCGCAGGGCAGGAACTGGGCTGGGGGCCTCCTACATGGAGCTTGCCCCAGTGAGAACCAAACTGGGGGCACACCCCAATTCAGCATATGGGACTGCACAGCCTGGGGCCAGGATTTGATACTTGGATCCTGAGGCTGCAAGCTAAGAACTCAACCTGATGAGCCATCCTGGCATCCCCATCTAACTCTAGTATTTTGAGACTCGTGTATTATTATGGAATATTTGCATATGCTTACTATTAGGGACAGGAGGAATCAGAGGTGGATTTCTTTACCCTTTTTATAGCAATTCTGCCATTAGAATTAGAATAGGTCTCAAACTCTCTGGAGATTCTATTTTCAGTCTGTAAGTAAGGATAAGTGATAAAGAAAAGGTAGGCTGAAACAAAGACTGCCTCCTGCAAACTAGAACTCAACTTTCAATGTCTCAGATGTTCCATCCATAAAGTACTCAGATCCATCAGCCTTTACATTAGAGTTATTCAAAGAAAATTCTACAAGAATTCCAAACTCTTAACGCCCAGAGGGAATCTGGTTGATGAAACAAAGTAACAGAGGCAGATGAGAAGGTTATACATATGCTTATGCTTGTGTGTTAGTGTGTGCACTATTATCCAACCCATGCACATTTTTATGCAGAAATCTTTTTTTTTTTTTTTTTTTAATGTCAAGAGTTAGATCATATAACTCTGCTATTTAGAAGCCTCAAGTGGCTTCTCATTGCAACTGAAACACTCCTAAACTGCCTGGCTTGCAAGACTGCCCAGCCTCGTTTCATTCTCTCCCCACTGCTCACTATGCTCAAGCCATGTTGATATGTTTCCATTCTTCAAGTGAGCCAAGTTCATTACAGTGAAGAGCCTTCGTACATGCCATGCCTCCAGTTCTGCTATATGGGAGGGGGAGAGCAATCTCCTGTGTAAATCCAGGGGTCAGCTAAATGTCACTTGTTCAGAGAAGCCCCCTGAGCTCTCCCTGGCCAAAGGAGTACCCCACAGGCACTCCCTGTCACTATCTTCCTAACACTTAGCACCATCAAAACTCATGCTGCTCATCTGCTTGTCTGTTATCTTTTTCTCCTTCCTCAAGTGTCAGCTCCTTGCAGACAGAGGCAATGGCCATTGCTCATGATTGTGCTGCTAAAACCTGGAAATAGTCTATCAAACCATGTGTGATCGATAAAAATGTGGAATAAATGAGTAACTATTTGGATTTGCAGAGATAAATTTCAAGAAAAAGGTAAATTTCATAACCTAGTCAATTTTAAAAAGTAAAGAAATAGCAAAAAGAGGGATAGAAACTAGAATGTTGGTTGTAAGGAGCTGGAAATGGGGGGAATAAGCAGTTATTGCTTAACAGATTTGCAAGACAGAAAAGTGCTAGAGATTGGTTACACAACAATGTGAATGTACAGAACACAACTGAGCTGTGTACTTAAAATGGTTAAGATGGTAAATTTTTTGATATATATGTGTATTTTACTACGATTTTTTAAAGGGCAACAAGGCATCCATATATCAGTCACTGATGCCATTTAAAAAGAAGTGAAAATTCACAACGCTAAAATCAAAGGCTGCAGGATGAGCTTAGACCAGACTTGGTAAAAATCCTCTCAAATAATAAGGGAGAATAGAAAACCAATACAGGGTTCAAGACACCAGAATCTGCCATAAAGACATGTTGTAACTGTTCTGCTGAGAGAACTAAAGCTGGATTCAGGTCTTGAATATTGAGCAACTGTCTCATACATACAGTGTTACCATTTGTAAAAAAAAATTATTTTGGGGAAGCCAGGATAGCTCAGCAGGTTGAGCGCTTGCCTTGCAACCATGAGGTCCAGAGATCAAATCCCAGCTCCGGTCTGTGCAAACCCACATGCTGAACTACAGAGCAACTGGTAACTGCTGGGATGGTGGCGAAGGTTCTAGGTTATCGCCTCCTATGTGGGAGGCCCCCAGTTTGGTTTCCGCCCTGAGAGCCCCACATCCACCTGTGTGGAATGAAACTATGTCAGAACTAATGATGTACAACTATGGAGACTGCTCTGGGCCCTCCCCACTTCTCTCTCTCTCTCTCTCTCTCTCTCTCTCATTCTCTCAAACAATAAAATAAATATGTTTACAAAATTTATTTTATTATACAAGTAGTAAATGTCCTCTAGCTTAACTAGGTAAGCCTAAAAGCACTAGGGAAAAACAAAACGTACTTGCCTAGGCCATCAGGACAATGTTCCCTCCAACATTCCCACATCTCACTTCTGTCCGTCCCTCCCATCCACACCACCATCATTCAGAGATGGTAACCCACAAGATAAGGAAGTAGAGTCTGGCTGGGCAGTGATACACTGCATCCTGTGACAAAGACCAGGAAAGGATGACTAAAGATAGCAGTACATGCTAGGGAATGTAGTTTTCTGCACAGTCTATGGCAGCGGTCCCCAACCTTTTTGGCACCAGGGACCAGTTTCATGGAAAACAATTTTTCCATGGACGGGTGTGAGAGAGTGAGAGTGATTTCAGGATGATTCAAGCACAGGACATTTATCGTGCACTTCTATTGTTATCACATTGTAATATATAATGAAATAAGTATACAACTCACCATAATGCAGAATCAATGTTGGATTCTGACGTCAAGCCTGCCACCAGATACAGCTTAATTGTCACTTGCCACTCACTTATAGGGTTTTGATGTGAGTCGATAAGCAACTGATTCATTAGGGCCTCTGTGCAGTCAAACCTCTCCGCTAGTGCTAATCTGTATTTGTAGCTGATCCCCAGCACTAGCATCACCACCTCAGCTCCACCTCAGATCATCAGATATTAGATTCTCATAAGGAGCCACAACCTAGATCTCTCCCATGCGCAGTTCACAGTAGGGCTTATACTCCTATGAGCATCTAATGCCACCACCGATCTGACAGGAGGTGGAGCTCAGGTGGTAATTCGAGTGATGGGGAGCGGCTGTAAATGCAGATGAAGCTTCCCTTGTAAGTGCGCCGCCTACCTCCTGCTGTGTAGCCCAGTTCCTAGCAGGCCACGGACCAGCCCCAGTTGGGGACCCCAGCTCTATGGCAAGCTTGTCCAACCTGCAGCCCACAAGCCGCATGCCATACGGGACAGCTTTGAAGGTGGCCCAACACAAACTTGTAAACTTCCTTAAAACATTATGAGATTTTTTGTGATTTTTCTTTTTGTAGCTCATCAGCTATCGTTATTGTTAGTATATCTTAGCTGTGGCCCAAGACATTTCTTCTTCCAATGTGGCCCAGGGAAGCCAAAAGGTCAGATACTCCTGCTCTATGAATGCAGAGTATCAGAGAACCAATGAGTTAGGGTAAGAGAGAAGCTCATCTCAGACAAGCCCAGCTACTCAAATAATGAGCACTGGTTTGGGAGTCTGGATAGGCATGTCTTGTTTAAGAATAAGAGAGAAAAATTCTAACAGAGAGTGAATGATAAGGATTATATACAGCAAAGGCATCCTCAGAAAGCTAAGAGGAAGAATACATCTCTGAACTTTCTAACATAAGGTGTCAGAGAAGATATCAGGACAGGTGTGTCCGCAGCACAAGAAGGCTAAAGCAGCCTCTCTGAAATAAGAACAGAAAGCCAGAATTAGAAGACAGGCTAAGGTTCAAATGGAGATGGATGCCCTACAGAATTATTACAAGTAAACTAAATCAGCATCAGTAGTATTAAAATGAACCCTGAAACCAGGATGAAGTAGAAACAACAGTGTAGAAAGTCAAATAAGGAGTATGTCAAGATAAATAACTTCTACCAGTGTGTAGTGCCAAAGGACACAAAGACAACAAACAACGAGACAGAAGATAATAGAGATGATGTACAACAGCAATCCAAAAGATCCTAAAGGACAGAGATCAGATGAATGAAAAAGAAGCAATAAGCAACAGTAGAAGTAAAGAAACAGTCTGAGCTGAAGAGAGAGCCGTGAGTGCTGTTGGAAAGCCCATCGCATCCAATAGGAAAACACACAGTGAGGCATAGTTTGGCAATATTTTCCTAGGCTTTTTATGACTGAAATTTCAAACACATACAAAAGTGGACAGACAGAAAAGTACAGTAAATGCCCAGCC
This sequence comes from Craseonycteris thonglongyai, assembly GCA_004027555.1. Classification (NCBI taxonomy): domain Eukaryota; kingdom Metazoa; phylum Chordata; class Mammalia; order Chiroptera; family Craseonycteridae; genus Craseonycteris; species Craseonycteris thonglongyai. Next base: position 9,066 of record PVKE010001809.1, read on the forward strand.
CATTAAGTTTGGCAACATTTTTTAAAAAATATTTATTTTTTATTGTTTTTGAGAGAAGTGTGTGTGTGTGTGTGTGTGTGTGTGTCAGAGAGACAGAGGCAGATACAGAAGAGGGAAGGCCCAGAGAAGTCTCCATAGTTGTATGTCGTCAGTTTTCAACATGGTTTCATTTCACACAGGTGGATGTGAGGCTGTGCAGGGCGGGAACCAAACCAGGGGACACCTGCATGGAAGGCAAGAAAGTTCACTGCCGAGCCATCCCAGAGGTTACCAGTTGTGCACAGTTCAGCATATGGGTTGCAAGGGCCAGGGCCAGGAATCAAACCCCAGACCTCGTGGTTGCAAGGCAAGCCCTCAACCGCTGGGCTATCCTGACATCCCAAGCAACATTTTTTTTTAAGATTTATTTTATTGTTTTTTGACAGAGAGAGAAAGACAGAGGCAGAGAGAAGGGGGAGGGTCCAGAGCAGTCTCCACAGTTGCATGTCATCAGTTTTTGACATGGTTTCATTCCACACAGGTGGGCAGGGGGCCATGAAGGGTGGGAACTGAGCTGGGGGGCCTCCCGCATGGGAAGCACACCCCAGTTCAGCATATGGGTCCACATGTGCCAGGGCTGGGATTCGATCCTCAGACCCTGGGACAAAGAGAGTGTTCAACCCACTGAGCCATCCCGGCTTCCCAGCAACATTTTTTTAATAACAAAAATCAAGAGAAAAAATTTCCAATCATTTAGGCAGAAAATTTAGAGAAGATCAAGCTGGCCTTGAATTTTGCTACAACACTAAATGCCAGAAGATGAACAGATGAAGAGAAGAATGCAAATAAAAGTCTACAGATTGTGGGTAAGGTGATGGGCTGTGGGATAATTTCCTTCCTCAGCCAAATTATCTTTACTCTGCAAAAAACAGTCAGCGGGGAAGCCAGGATGGCTCAGTGGGTTAAGTGCTCACTTTGTAGTGCCGGGGACCAAGGATCGAATCATGGCTCCGGCCCGTGCGGACCCATATGCTGAACTGGGGAGCTCCCCCAGTTCAGTTCTCTCTCTGTCTCTGTATCTCTCTCTCTCTCTCTCTCTCTCTCTCTCTCTCTCTCTCTCCCCGTCAAAAACAATAAAAAAAAAAATTTAATCAGTCTAGAGGCAGGCAAAGCATAGTCTAATCAATGAGCCCTCTTAAATTTGGGGTCAAGATTAAAAAAGTTCACGATAAACCACCTTAGAGATGAATTTATGGATCTACAGACATCAGGGCCTACGCTAAAAGGGATTATAAGATTAAAAAAAAAAAAGATAAAAACAAAAAACAGTCAGCACTTATTGAGCTCTTGCTAGGTGCCAAGACTACTGTACACAATTCACATGTGTTAACTAATCCTAATCAAGGCCTTTAAGATAGGTCCTATGACCATGACAAAGAGCTGCTAAGTGGTAGAATCAAAGTTAAAACACAGTCAGCCTGTCCCCATAGCCCAGACTCTTAAACTCTACACTCTACGCCTTCTTAGCAGCATTGCAGAGACTAGGAGAACATTCTACCTTCTGGGAGGGATTAATTAATCTAATTAATTTAAATTTAATTAATTAATTAATTAATTTTAAAAAGGCAGTCACCTGGGGTATAAAATTTAAAGAAGCACCAAGACATTCAGTAATCGAAATAAATCACATTTTCACACAATAATTTAAAAATCAAAATTAATGCCAAAAAAGATGTCATGTAAGACTTAGTCTCACTTGCCTCACTCTAATCCTTACCCAGTCGCATCTTGGTTTTTTTTTAAAGTTTTGCTATTTTGTTCATTGGATTTTTTGGTATTAATTTTGGTTTCAAAAATATCACATTAAAGCATCATTTCTCTTAAGTACCTTGGTACGCCTTAAATTTGTGCCCAAGGTGAGTGCCTCACTCACCTCTCCCTAGTTTCCACCCTGGAACTAAATTTCAATAATTTTTCTAAGCATGGCTACATAACTAAATTATTAAATCAAAATTACTTTAAAGAGATTTAATCATTATCACACATTTTTAAGTATTATATTAATATTCAAATATTAATAATAGCCCCATTATAGTGCCCAAAATCAGAAAGTATGGCAGAAAAACAAAGGAAATTAAAGTGTGTTAATCTTCATCACTAAAGGAGAGTCAGAAAATAGTGTGTCTTTCTTGACTTTGATGATTAGAAAAATATAGACAGAATGCTTATGAAAAATGTAATGAAATCACTACTAGAATTTATGTACATATTTTTTCCTAAAACAGTAGAGAAAAGGAAATACAACCTGTATTGCAAAATGGAGAGAAAACACAAAAGAAGACATGGAAACACAGAAACAAAAAAGCAGAAAGGAGACCAATAGAAAAACAAACAGCAGTCTAAAGGAAATATAAATGGACTACATTACTCAGTTGAAAGATAAAGTCTCAGGATTGTGTTGTAAAACAAAATGCAAGTCTAAACCATATTTCATTAATTCTAAGATACTCATATACCTAATTTTCACATTTTCACATTTCTGAAGCTGGAGTTCGTCTTACAGTCAACGGCGTGTCAGTTTAATTAAAAGCCTTTTCTTTCTAGTGGCATAAAGGGTAATGGTGTATTGACTACTGATGGTCTTTGACAGTTGAGAAAATATGCCTCACTTACAGGCAGTGGTTCAGAAAGGTCTGAGGTGGGAAGATGGACAAAAACATACCAGAGAAGTATACATAGCAAGGAGACCGGCATCAAGCGTCACCGTGTGCCCGCCGGCTGACAGTCACCACTCCCTGTCATGCCCACCCTCACGCTCATGAGTGGGGAGCTCATCGTGAGTGGCACAACAGAACAGAACAGGAAGGGGAAGGATGGTTCGCCAAACAGAAAATCCAGTTCTTAACAGGCTTTGGCACACACCCGTAGCTCCTCACACAACACACCTTAGTAGACATAAGAACACAGGGAGAAGGAAAGCAAGGATAAATGTTTGGGTTCCTTGAACTAACCAGAAGCAGAAGGAAAGCCACAGAAGATTTAACTGGGCTCCTAGGTCTGACTGTCAAATTGTCTTAATCTGTCCCTGGCCTCCGTGTAGCCTTGGTTGGAGTTCTGAGAGCTGTAGTCCCCATGCCAGGGCCCAGAGGCCTCTCTTCAGAGGCCAGTGACAGGTGATGGCACCTGGAAGGTCCCTCTCTCTTCCCGTAACATGGTGAATTCATGCCTCCCAGGTTGTCGACTTTAAAGTATTTTCCAAAATGGCGTAAGATGAACAAACTTGAGAAAAGCATAAGGCATGTTTATGATGGAAAGCTGGGATGTCAGCATCTAACAGCTTTCTTTAAGGAGAAGCTGTCACTCAAACACTCTGTTTAGACAGATGGGAAAAAAAATCCACCCATCTGAAATATTATGCAATGCTAGTTTTTCTTTTTTCCCCAATATGATATTTATGAAGGAACCATCACATTTTTATCTTGGCTTTTAAATCAGAAAATAAGGGAAGTTGACTTATGTGGGGCACATTTGCACCAGAAGCAGTCGCTGTCAGGACAGAAGGTACAGGGGCAGAGAAAGCAAAGGGAGTCTCTCAGGGGTGGATAACAGATGAATACCAGGGGTAGGAAGAAGCCTCTGCAAAAAGGTGAAGCCAGCAGCAGGAAAAAGACAACCAGCTGTAAAAGCCAAGAAGAGTCCTCATAATAGTCTCATCCCCTCAACTCATGGGGGCGTGTGTCCCATGTGGGAGGCCCCCAGCCCAGTTCCCACCCTGCACGGCCCCTGCCCACCTGTGTGGAATGAAACTATGTCAAGAACTGATGACGTACAACTATGGAGACCGCTCTGGACCTCCCCCTTCTCTCTTTCTCTTTCTTTCTCTCTCTCTCTCTCTCTCTCTCTCTCTCTCTCTCTCTCTCTCTCTCTCTCTCTCTCTTTCTCTTTCTCTGTGTCAAAACAATAAAAAATAATTATTTAAAAAAATAGTTGGGGAAGCAGGGATGGCTCAGTGGGTTAAGTGCTCACTTTGCAGTGCCCGGGACCCAGGATCGAATCCCGGCCCTGGCCCATGCAGACCCATATGGGAGTGCCCCCAGTTCAGTTCTCTCTCTGTCTCTGTATCTCTCTCTCTCTCTCAAAAACAATACAAAAAAATTAATTTAATTTAATTTAAAATATTAATTAAAAAAAAGGGGGGGGGCCAGGATGGCTCAGTGGGTTAAGCGCTCACTTTGCAGCCCAGGGGACCGAGGATCAAATCCCAGCCCCGACCCGTGTAGACCCATATGCTGAACTGGGGAGTGCCCCCAGTTCAGTTCTCACCGGGGTGAAGACCCGGCCCAGTTCCTGCCCTGTGCAGCCCCACTCCCACCTGTGGAATGAAAATATGTGGAAAAACAAATGATGTGCAACTATGGAGACTGTTCTGGGCCCTCTCCCTTCTCTCTGTCTCTGTCTCTGTATCTCCCTCTCTCTCTGTCAAAAACAATAAAAAATAAATCTTTAAAAAAAATAGTCAAAAATAGTCTCAGCAATTTGATCCTTTTTGCCAAATCTCCAAATGGGAGGACCAATGGAACTGGCTTATTAACTGGAAATCCCACAAATCTTACAAGAAAATGAGAAAGTTATTGAAAGACTGAGTTAAGGAGAGCACATTAATTTCTGCTCTGGTTCTCTCTTTAATTACGCATCCCTTGATCTCTTATCCTGATTTATGTCCAAGGGCACGTATCATCCACTGCGATTCCCCAAGGCTCTATTGTCACTTGCTCTGGCAGGTCTGACTCCAGCATTCTTTCCCAACATGCCTTGCACTGATCCTTCCATTAGCACGCCGCTCTTACTCGGCCCCAGAAGGTACTTGTCTGGTCACAGGTATCTGCTCTGACGTTGAACCCTGTTCCCTAGATAAAGGCCTGCAAGCAAGGAACTAACCAGAAGCACAGGCAACAGACTCTGCACCACCAAACCAGTTAAAAGTTAGCTTATCTCCCACACTGGTAACCCACCTAAAGTGCAGACTCCCCAGCCACCCAGCCTTTTCCAGTTCTGATGGAGTCCTGCATGCCTTTCTGCATAGAATAAGAGGCACACATCCAGGCTGGGGAAAACCGGTGCTCACCCACCCCACCTTCATTAATCATGTGCCTCCATCAAGCTGTCGAAGTCACCAGTAAGAGAAGAGAACGGCATAATATAAGCTCTGACCAAAAAGCCAAATTATTAATTTTTACTACAAACCCCTCCACAAACAGAAGTTGAATGAGGCATTTCAGCTCACTATGTCTTAGAGATAACATCAAAGACGGGCTCGGAGGCCAAAATGCAGGGGTGGGAGGGGAGCAGATGAACACAAAAGTATGTTTAGATTCCAGTCTTGTTGATTGGCGTGTCTGAAATGAAATGAGCATTAGGGAGCAACATTTGCTGATGAAGGCTCCAAAGACAACATATTCACTAGAAGATACAATGAAATGCACAAATTAATTTTTGATTCAGAAAAGGGGCAGAAGAAAAAGAAAAAAACAGGGGTCAGAAAGCAAAGAGACTTGAAGCAAGTACAATGTGTTTGGATATTCAGTATGAGGTGCATATCTGTGCCTCCCTGTCCACTGAAGGTTTAAAGACAACTCTCGCAAAATTTTGCTTTAATGAGATTACGATTTTCATCAACCCAGCGTGGCATGTCTTAAATATAACTAGCATGTTTTTATCAGTGGGAGTCAGGCTGCTATAGCCATTATCAACCTCCAGATCCCTGAGATTCTAAACAAGTGTATTTGGTGGTGACACTCCAAGGTCACCATATTCTCTTATTCCAAGTCATTTGAGATTCTGGGATTTTGTTTTAACTGCAGGCAACTATGATGTTTTGGATGCATAAAGCTTTTTGCTATGGCATAGATTTAAAAGACATGCAGAGTGTTTTAAAACTCAAGGGGCTATGCTATATAGAAAAAAACTTTTTAAAAGGGAGATGCCAGGATAGCTTAGTGGTTGAGTGCCTGCCTTGCAATCATGAAATCCAGGGATCAAATCCAGGCCCCGACCCACGCAAACCCATTTGCTGAACTGCAGTGCTACTGGCAGCTGCCAGGATGGCAATGGCAGCAAAGGCTCTCACCTCCCATGCAGGAGGCCCCAGTTCCTGCCCTGCATGGCCCCACATCCACCTGTGTGAAATGAAACTATGTCACAACTAGTATGTACAACTGTGGAAACTGCTCTGCCCCCGCCCCACTCTCTCTCTCTCTCACCTTCTATGTAACAATGAAATACATCTTAAAAAAAAAAAAAACTTGTTAAAGGGTTAAGAAGTCAAGGAAACAAAACAACACTGTGATGCTTCATGCTTCCTCTATTCTCCAACCTTTATTCAAGTTCCCTCGATAAAAACAACTAAGAGGAAGGGAAGACATGCAGGAGATAACTCCATATTGTGACATAATATCAAGGACACTGCTTGGTCTTTCCTCCTCCTAAAGAGTTTTCATTTCAACCTGTCACCACATCTGAAATTCCACCTTCAGCTTTGTCCCTCCAGGCCCTTAAAAACACTGGAAACTCAAGGAAAATCAACAGGGAGGGGAGATATTTTAGAACTTTGCTAGAAATCAGCCCTGAAGAAAGATGTAAGGGATTAATTTTAGGATGAAGAAAATGGTAAAGCTTACAGTTACCAGTGAAAGAACCGTGGCATGTGCCCATTAGGTTGCAGAGGCTAGAAGTTACAGTGTCACATGAGAGAGGTCACAGAAACCTTGAAAAGCCTCCAGTCTAACTGATTTTGTGCCGGAGCCCTAATGTGGTCACTCAGCCTCCCTCCAGATCAGGAAATGTCAAGGAGTCTCAGGCGAGCTTCACAGCATTTCACTTTCCAAGTTGAAAAGGAAGAGGAAAGGCAGAACAGGTGCAGGTCCGTCACTCTATGCCTGAACACACACACATCTGCCCTAGACTGCATTCTGCACCAGGAGTGTTTTTATTTTGTTATGAAGGAAGGACATTGAGTAATTGGCAAAATTCGCTAAGGTCTGTAGATAAGGTACTAGGATTGTATTCATGTGAATGTACTAATTTTGACCATAATGCCATCGTTATATAGGAGAGTGTCCTTTTTTAAAATTAAAGTGTATATAAAGAGCAAAGGTATATCATGTCTGCAACTTACTTTTAAGAGGTTAGAAATTATAATATGCTGAGAGAGAGAAAGAGAGAAAATGATGATGATGATGAAGCAAACATCATAAAATGTTGGTATTTGGAAAACTTGGAGATGGATATAAGAGAATCTTTCATACTATTCTTGCAACTTTTCTAAAAGTCTGAAATTATTTTTAAAGTAAACTAAATACAAGGGCTGTCCAGAAAAAATCCAACCATTGTTAATATAATAAGAACACTTACATGGCTGGATACTTTCCAGACAGCCCTCATTTATACCTGCCCTGAGAAAATTATGATGGAGCAAGACAGTGTCCCTGGCCCCAGTTTGGGGCACCCAGAGCCCACTGGGTGGCACAAAGAACCCAGGCAGGGAAAGGCGTCTGCACAAGAGAATGAGCCCATCACTCACCTCAGGTCTGTCACTTAGCTGGGTGGCCTTCGTCAAGTCGTGTCACTGCTCTGAGCCCAAACATTTCACCCAAATGGTGGGAATAATAATATCTACTTTGTTAAGAGCTCAAGAAATGTGTAGCAAAGGCCAAACACTGGCAGAATCAAAACTTAGTAAATGACAGTGGGTAATACAAAAAGAAACCCAAATTGCCCATACGCAGTCTACACTGGAAAACCAACACCCCTTTTAATCTTAGTGAAATGGAGGGCCAAGGGATCTCAGGAAAGTACAAACTACAGACTGTTATCTTAACCTAGCTTCACTTTGCATCACCTTAAATTGGCTCGTCTCATTCCCTCATTAAGAGAACCCAGGCCAACAAAGTGCAATGAGGCTTGTATTGGTCTCTTAATTCTAAGACTTTATATATGGCATGACCAATCTCCAGCTAGTTTCATCTCTATCGTTGAAGGTAGTCTTCACTAATATCTTATATCTGCTTATTGATGAAACCTTCCTCCAAAGGACTAAGGCATCTGAGGGGCATGTGTTATTATGTCTAACTTCTTGATAAAGGTCTAGAAATGTTTCCATGAGGGGACACCCAGGAGGGTGCTCGCTGCAGCGAGGCGAGCAGGGCAGAGGGCAGGGGGTCGCGCATGCCCATCATCAGAGCATGCTGGGTAGAATGTGGTGGATGCACACCAAAGGCACAGGTAGGAATAATGGACCAGATGCTGCATAGCAATGGGACTTAAAAACACAACACTGAGTGCAGAGTCACAAATGGAATGAGATACAGCCAGCAAGTCTAAAAGGAGTTCCATGGTATTTGTGTAAACATGTAAATTAAATGTTTCATAGGATACTATATTTCTAATTGGTAAAAGAAAAATATATCCCATACTGGGTAGGGAAGGAATGAAAGCTAAACGAAGAAACACTTGGATAAAAACACAGATGGAGGTGGATAAATGAATGAATTTAAAGGAAGAAGGCAATGGGAGACAGACGCACACTCACGCACACACACAGGCACTGCACGGGCAAGCACAGTCCCACCCATGTGGAATCTTACCTGAGGCCCCCGGCCTGAGGCTGGGCTGGCCCGCCTGGGGCACACTCTGCTGCAGCAGGTTGAGGCACTCCCCAAGGCAGCTGAGGGTGGCAGCAGAGGTAGCTTTCAGGAGCAGCAGATCCTGATCCAAGGCAGTGAGGGGGCCAGAGCCCGGCAGAGACTCGATGGCGTGCACAAGGCTTTTCTGCTGTCCTTCTACCTGGCTCATCATCTACGAAACAGGAAGACAGGGGGAGGGGAGGTTCAGCAGCTCTCCTCTCCACAGGCTTGGGAACCAACACTTTTACACCATGGGACCAGAGACGAGTTAGAGGACAGTGGAGAGACACCATCATCACCCAGACAGGTGACATGAGAGTCAGCTCAGAGGTGCTGGTGCACACTGGTCCTTTGACGATGCAGGCCTAGGTAAAAACTCTCTTCCAAAGGCATGTATCTGCCGCTCTGATCACCAGAGGATTTTAGAACTTTAGAGCTCTGTGTGACCATTAGAGCCATCTGTGTGCATCACTTTACAGCTCTTCTGAAGATAAGTCAGTAATAACCACACTAAAGGCAGACGTCCTTGTGACAGTCTTTAAGGCTCTTTTACTACGGAGAGACAAACCCTGGCAAAGCCTCAGAGCAAGATGAATTCCTTGCTTCACCTCCAGCCCGAATTCCTAACTCCTTGGCTGTTTTGAAGTTCAAGAAACAGAATGACAACCTGGAGCTGGTGCTCTGTGTAAGACAAGTGAAGCCAGTACTGAACCATTCCACCACCCAAATACTACACAGGGTGTGACTTTCTTAACACCATGAAAGATGCCAGAAGGAAGGAAAACCTAGCAATTCTACAGCCAGCCCTATTCCACAGCTAAAGCTATTATAACCCAAAATAACCATATTTTGTGGCCTGGCTTCAATTCATACGCTACAGCTAAGCAGCAGTTGTATCTTTGAAGTGTACCTTTAAATTAACAAGTCAAGGAGAAGGGAACTCAAGAACTAGAAAAAAGATTTCGCTGGTTATCTTGTGAGGTTCATAACCCTCAAGTTTTACAACTTGTCTCACTAAACAATATGATGAACATAAAGTGCACATCTAGCAACTAAACAGTTGTTCTGGAAAGTGAAGGAGTTGAAGCAATTCACCCAATGTCTCAGGGCTGATCAGCATCAGAGGCTGGAACCATCTCTGGTCATTAAAGTGCCTTTGACTGCTCTTTAAGCTCCCCCACCAAAACTACCCTTAATTTGAAACAGTATCTCCTGCTTTGTCACTATTATACCAACCGGGTCCTTGTTACCATCATGATGTCACTATCTAGGGAGAAGCAATAATTCCGTAAGGACCACTGAACTTAGATACAAAACTCATTTCATGCTGGGCCTTATTTTTCTATTTCCTTTTGAAAACAAATACCTACTGGTTTTTACCATTCTGTGTAACCATCTGCTTTATAAAATGTTTACCCATCACAATCCTATTTACCAAAATAGGTGCCACTATTCCAAAAAGACTTTCTAAAATCAATGTTAGATATATGGCCCAGACGTGGTTTGTGGCATTCTCACCTTAATGTGCACCCCCACCCTTCGGCCATGCAAATTACTTTTTTCAAATTACAGAGGTTATATCTAGCCATTCTGGCTCCTAAAACAGTACTTGGGGCATCACCGGGGCTCAATAAATACTCACTTCTCCTTTAGGTCTTTGCTTTAAAGTCACCTTCTCAAGAACGCTTCTTGAACCACATGATTTAAAATTGCAACTCCAACCCAACTCCTACTCTCATTACCATATTTTTCACCATAGTACTTTACCACCTTTCAACCTAACTTGTAGTTTACTTATTATGTCCATTTATGCTAGTGTGAAAGCAGAGATTATATCTGTGCTATTCACTAATATATCCCAAGTACAGTAAATATCTGTTGAATGAATGAATGAATAAATCTCCAGTCTCACTCTTTGTCACTCGGGCACAACAGACCTTTCAAAGGGCACATTTATGACACAAAGTCTATAGAAATCATTATGCTCAATTAGTATAATACCGCTGAAGATTTAGTAAAGAACAATATCTCCATTATCAGTTTAGTTTTGCTAAGAAATACTGTCACCTGGTTTAATGTAACTGCAAAGAAGATAAAATGTTCCGTGTTCTTTGACAGCCAACTATATGTAGAGTTGCTAACAGCTAATGAAAAGTGGATTCCAAACTATTTTTTGTAGTCAGCATTTCTATAAATTCCTACCATAAAATCTTATCTTAGAAAAATGATGTGTTGAAAGGAAAAAAGAAAATATAATGATGAAACGTATAATACATTATGTTCTTGACTATTATGGATGATGCAATAATGCTTAAGATAAAAAATAAGTAAGTTTAAGCCAGTATATGAAATACATTTGTTTTTAATCAATGAGAAGAACTATATTCTAATTATATTGTATAAAATAAATACTTATTATTTCACAAGCATAAAATATTATATAAATCTCAGGCAATAAAAACACAAAATTGACTTACAGAATCTTCTACTCTATGACAACAGAGGCACATGCCCAGAGATGGAATCCACATATCTGCTCCCTGAAAAGTGTTCAACATTTACTGAGAACCTCTTGCCAGTGCCAAAGGCAGGACAGCCCTGCTAAAAGGGGCATCTGAAGAGGCAGGGGGTACATTTGACAGTTACAATGTCAGAGAACTATGGACACTGAGAGGGAGGAGGGTCATGAGTGCTAAATACCCCACAAATCAGGGCACAGTCCCACACAAGAACTTTCCTGCTCCAAATGCTGAGAGTACCCCCTTGAGTAACCCTGTACTAGAGAGAGATCTATCAATAACCAGGCACTTGATGGATTTCAATATCTTTCTCAGTAAACTGAGCATTCAAAATGAGGCAAGCCTAGCATAGGGCTTGACACACATTACATTCTTCCTCAAGATTCATTTTCTGCCCTTTTCCATGTGATGTGAAATAGGACTCTAGTTTTTAATGACATAATCAATGTCAATCTTCACTTTATTTCAGCTTCATCAGGCTCCAAAAGAAATGAAATGAACCCTAAAAGAAACGCAAGACACCCAGCCTCAGAGCTGTATGTCACACTTATTACTGTACTGTTTCTTGGACTAGGAGGCACTGATAAAAGTCTTCTTCGAGCCCCACGTTGGGCGCATTACCTGGGGAAGCCAGTATGGCTCAGTGGGTTAGGCGCTCACTTTGCAGCCCCGGGGACCGAGGATTGAATCCCGGCACTGGCCCATGCAGACCCACATGCTGGGGTGAGACCCCGGCCCAGTTCCTGCCCAATGCAGCCCCGCCCACCTGTGGAATGAAACTATGTGGAAAAACCAATGACGTGCAACTATGGAGACTGTTTTGGGCCGTCCCCCTTCTCTCTGTCTCTGTATCTCTCTCTCTCTGTCAAAAACAATAAATAAATCTTAAAAAAAAAAAATTTTCATCAGATGTTGGAAGAACAAGTTTTAGCTACCTCCATACCTAATTTTAATTGAGTGCACATATGAGAAGAAAAATGTGACACTGAAAAACCGTATGCAACCAGAATAGCAACAACAAATTCTTCAAGTGGCTCCCTCTCCCCTTCAAGGTTCCTACTGGAGATCAGAAGCGCAAAGCACAACCATCGACAAGCAGACTGGCCTCCCGCTCCAGCCTCTGAACCACGTGTTTTACATAAGTGTCAAAGCAGCTCTCCACACTTCTTCTGAAGCACATCCACATGAATCGTTTGTAGTGTCTAAACAAAAATGTACACATTTCATTTCTTTCTGGCCTTTGGGTTCCACAATTAGAGACATCACCATCTTATAACACAGGATGCAAAACAGAGTCACAAATGAAATTTCAGAGATCCACCCTCTGAAAATATCAACTCTGAGGTTCTAAAATTGAGGACATGTAAGTCAAGTCAACCTTCACAGATAAGCAAACTTCACAGGGAGGGGAAAATTCTATGGCCCATTTCTCTAGCACAATGACATATGTACTACAAAAATAAAAGCATACGAGTTAATGCTAATAAAATCAGTGGCTGCAGGTTTTATTCCTTTGTTTTGGTGAAGCTGAAACCGGGATGCAGAGGCCCAAATCCCCCATTCTCCAGCTCAACTGGCTTGGATCTGGCTGAAGGGAGAAATGAAGTGGGCAGCAAGGAGATGGGACTTCCTTTGCCTTGATTGCTGCAGACTGTTTCGAGGTGCAAACCTTGGAGCAGGTTTGAGAGGTGCTTGAAAGGCCCAGTCTCAACAGGCCAGATATCACGAACATCAGCTCAGTCACTCATCTGCTAGTAATCAAAGGATGGACATGCAGCACCTTCTGAGCAGATTCCTTACCCTAAAGTACCCAGTGAGGCCAGCCTGGATGGGAGAGCTTCCTGGGCTCCCAGACACCTCAGCACCACCAGGTACTCAATCCGTTTGGCTTGGAAGTAGACCAATCAATTTGATGCCAGCTTCAAGGTGGCCTTGGCTGGCATTTCTCCTCAGCCTGGGGAATTCCAAAACCCCTGTTAAGTCTCACCTCTGAGTCAGGGTTCAGTCCTTGGATAAGTTAGGTGCTTTTTACTTGGCCCAAGTCCTTACCTAAGCTTAAAAGCTGTGCTTCAAGGATCCTTAGGACCAAAACATGCACACACCATAACAGAACAGACACAGAGCATACTGTCTCCATTAACACAGATGTACTATTCTACTACCCTTATTAGCATTAAAGTCCCAAAAATGGTTCGATAGCTCATTACAGAAATTTATTGAAATATCCATCAACTCTGTAATGGAAACCATCAACAGTCTGTACCCTAAAATTCTCTGAACGCCTTGTCTCAAAATTATGACTTCATGGTTTCCACCAATCCGAAACTGTTGTATTTTGATCTTGACCTAATCCCAATCAAGTCCCTGTACTTATAAACCAAACTTCAAATGCTCAAATTCTGACCTTGCCTCTACTCTTGGTGACTGTGTCATGGCCTTGTGGAGGCGCTGCTCTCCCTTACACAGATGACCAGTAAAGTCCCATTGTCCTACTGACAGAGAGCCACCATTCCAGTCTCCAAAGCCTTTCTCCCAGTTTCTGATTATGGGGACACAATAAGTCCCAGCCTCACACCTACACAATTTCTTCCCCTCACTGACTTTCCTACCTGACATTCAACCTTCTGCCTGCACTCCCTGGGTTATATCCCTTGTTCCACCTCTTGGCACAAAGTCTACTTGGAATGATAATCTACTAAGAGTTTCCTGTAGGTAGGGCCCTGGGTCCCCTTGGGACACTGTTCTCTGTACTCCCAAACACCACGCTGTGTAGACCAGTCTCAAACATCTTATGGACTCCATAGTACCTCTCAAGGCTGATTAGGTGTATGGAGAAAGAAAATCCCATCTAGTGGACAGATCTCCAAATCCACACCTCTCTAGGGTTAAGAGAGTGCTAGTGGCAATAGGAACAAAGATGAATGAGGAGGAGGAAATCGGGTCTAACTCCAAGGGGGAGAGACTGCTGGATACATAAATGAGGTTATAAATGAGAGAGAATAAAGAGAAAAAACACAGGAAGAAAATAGAAAAATGTAAAGACCATAACAATCTATATTACATAAACCAAAAGAAACAAAAACAGGGGAAAGAAGAAAAAAAATTTTTTTAATTGACCATTTGGTTTCTACCTTTTGTAGGGGGTAGCAAACTTCTGTAAAAGGCCAGATAGTGAACATGTAGGGTTTTGCTAACGACTGGGTTGGTCTCTATGTGACCACCACTGAACTCTACTACTGTGGTTTGAAAGTAGTCAGACCAGGTGTAAACAAACGAGCGTGGCTGTGTTCCAATAAGTCTAACGTTTGACTCAGCTGGTTTGGGCGTCAGATACTTATCTTTTTCTCCTTAAAGTTGTGCCTTTACTGGTTCTCAGTGTGAGTGGTAATATGCAGCTGTATCCTAGACCTTTTGGCTATCACATTAGAAGAATTTTGCTTCTTAGGAGGCAATCACATGTTCAGATTTAGCACACAAGCCATAGCCTACTTTCAGAGCCTTGGTGGTCTACTCAGATCTGCTTGGTACAACTTCTGCACGGGGAGCCTCCACTGGTCCCTGCTGCTGCCTCCCAGAGGACAAAGGAGCTTCCCCAGACCAGGCTGACAGGTGTCTGTTGGGAGAAGGGAGTCTCCGCTTTCCAGTCAGGTGCCTATGTTGGCAGGATTCCCCCCTTGTCCTCAACGCAGGTGGGGGAGGGGAGCATCAGGCCTAAAGTAAGCTTTATGCCTTCAGACAACTCAGGGGGACCCACCAAGACTGGAATTGTCTTCTGGAGGGCGGGCCCCTTGTAGTACAGGCTTCCCCTGCTAGGTGAGTGATCTAGAAGCCCGTCTGCATCAGTGCACCAGCTGGTGGTGGTGTGAGAGGCTGCGTAAGGCTTCGGTGCATTTTTTCTGGAGACTCTTTGAACACATTTGCTCATTTCATAACAGATGATTTACAGGAAGAACTTGTGGCATGACAACACCAGTGCCCACAGCATGCTGAGTGTTCTGAAGTTTTGTTTTCTGTTTGTTTGTTTTGTTTTTTAATAATGTTTTCTTTTTGTTTTTTGTTTTTTTTTATTGTTTTTGACAGAGACAGAGAGAGAGAGAGACATACAGAGACAGAGAGAGAACTGAACTGGGGGAACTCTCCAGTTCAGCATGTGGGTCTGCACGGGCCAGGGCCGGGATTCAACCCTCGGTCCCTGGCGCTGCAAAGTGAGCACTTAACCCACTGAGCCATCCCGGCTTCCCCAGTTCTGCAGTTTTGATACCAGCATGGTGCTGGGGAGAAGAGCAGAGTGATAGGAGGAGGTTACCCAAGGCAACCGTAAACAAGTTAGGGCAGCACCTGGCAGACCTCCCTACCCCGTCACAGGCTGGTGAACATGACTGACAGAGGGAAAAAGCCCCTCCTACTGGCTTCTGGAGCATGGCGGCAGGGAAGGGTGCTCATCTGCTGGTCTAGGATGGGACTGGCTGGAAAGCTGAAGGCTTCTGGAGCACCTGGAATGACGGGCCAGGAGGCTTAAGCGGAAGAAGGGCAGTGACGTCCCTTTTCATTTACTCAGGGACCCACCTGCATGATTGTGCTACAGCTGCCTGTACTCTCCAAAGGGCAGAATTTTTAAGAGGGAAAAGGAACTCCAGGCACAGCCTAGGACTGGTCTGGCCTGGCAGAGGACAACAGGGTTATGTTCTCTTTGGGTGTTGTACAGGGTATGGGCTGTGAGGAAGAAGCCTGCCACTGTTTTGAAACTGTGTCATTTTTTAATAGACTCCTTTCCTTTTTCACAAAACCTCTGCCTCCAGCATTTGCCTACAGGTGGCAGGCAGAGGGAAACCACTCGCTGTTCTGTAGCAGTTTTGGACTAAAAATAGCACGACCCCTATGCCACCCCCAACCCCCTCCCACTCCCCGCCCTTCTATTCATGGGATTTTGCCCCTAGTGACCGTTTTTTTGTTTATTTGTTTTCATGGATGGAAAAAGCCTCAAAGGGAAACATTTTGCTGATGTGAAAGAAGTGAAACAAAAAATGGCAGAAGCATTAAAAGATGTCAAAATCAATGAGTTCAAAAACCATTTTGAGCAGTGGAAAAACCATCTCGAGAGGTGTATTGCATCAAATGGGGAGTACTTTAAGGTGAACGAAGTTTAAACATGCAAGAATAAATACACATTTTTTTTTATAAATAAATTCCAGTCTTTTAGGGTTTCCCTCTCATGAAAGTCTACTTCCTTTTCAAAGGTATGTAGTAAGGACATCCTATTTCCACTTCCAAGTTGAAGACTTCCTCATAAGCAGATCTAACTGATCAGACAGAAGGTTGCTGAGTACCACCCATTAATTTTTGGGGTAACACTCTGTTCTTCCTTTTTGAATAATGACAGGAGAGAAGCATTCATCATTTCTACATGTTTACCTACTTTTGAATTCACACACACTTTGCTTTGGATTTCATGGTGTCATTACTGAGGCTGACCACTACTAAATGACTTAAACCATGACTCCAGATTTCTTTGTCCCCTGCCACTCCCATTACTAGGAGAAAGAAGAGGCTAATGGCACTTTTAAATTCAAGATTTGACTTATGAGATGAGGGAGACAGAAACAAGAAAAGAGTGGTTGAAAAGTCAGGGATGGTGTGCCCACAGTTCAGTTCTTGCCGGGCCTATGCAGAAGGCTCCCAGCCCAATTCCTGCCCTGCGCAGCCCCGCGCCCACCTGTGGAGTGAAACTATATGGAAAACTAATGCTGTCAACTATGGAGACTGCTCTGGGCCCTCCCCCTTCTCTCTGTCTCTCTCTGTCTGTCTCCCTCTCAGTCAAAAAAAACCCAAAACGTCAGGAATGGGTGATGCTAGGATGGCTCAATGGGTTGAGCGCCCATTTGCAGCCCCGGGGTCCAAGGATCAAATCCCAGCCAGCCGCAGCCTATGTGGGCCCACTCGTGAGCTGGGTTGTGCCCCCAGTTTGGTTCTCACTGGGGCATGCCTCCCATGTGGGAGGCCCCCGGCCCAGGTCCTGCCCTGCGCTGCCCTGCGCCCACCTATGGAATGAAACTATGTAGAAAATTAATAACATGCAATTATGTAGACTACTCTGGGCTCTCCCCTTCCCCCACCCCTTTCTTTTTCTCCCTCTCTGTGAAAAACAATAAAAATAAATCTTAAAAAAAAAAAAAAAGTCAGAGATGGACATTCAAAGTCTGTTTCTGGTCCTTCTATAGTTTAAGTATGTGAGTTTCATCAAGAAGTTTTAGTGGCAAAGCCGGGATGGCTCAGAGGGTTGAGCTCTCACTTTGCAGCCCCGGGGACCGAGAATCGAATTCTGGCTCCAGCCCATGAGGACCCATATGCTGAACTGGGGTGTGCTTCCCATGCAGGAGGCCCCCTAGTTCGGTTCTTGCCCCCCAGTTTGGCCCCTGGCTCGAGGGGGCATGCCTCCCATGCGGGAGGCCCCCATTTCAGTTCCTGCCTTGAGTGGCCCCGCCTACCTGTGTGGAACAAAACCATGTCAAAAACTGATGACGTACAACTATGGAGGCTGGTCTGGGCCCTCTCCCTTCTCTCTGTCTCTCTCTGTGTCTCTGTCAAAAACAATAAAATACATCTTTTTGTTTAAGAAGTTTTGGTGCTATTAATAAATGAGCCCATGATGTCAAGGTCAAAAGGTAAAGGCAAAATTCCGAGCTGCACACAGACAAGCATACACAGACTCAAAAAACATTTTCTGAAGATTGGGGAATAAGTCTACCCCATTTCTGAAAAACAGATTTCTTTCTGTCGTATCTTCACCTTCAGCTTTTCCACAATCATTTCCTTACTACCTTCAATAACAACTCCACACTGCACAAATATGAAATCTTTAGAAACTCCTAGGAAGTAAACTCACTCTGAGATGTTCAAGAAATATGAGACAACAGCATCCACAACCAAATGAATCTTATGACTCTGTCCTAAGTCTGTCTCTTTTCCCTCTTTCTTTCTTTCTCTTTCTCTTTCTTTCTCTTTCTGTCTCTGTCTCTGTCTCTGTCTCTGTCTCTCTCTCTCTCTCTCTCTCTCTCTCTCTCTCATCTACTTTATTGTTTGAGAAGAGGTAAAAATGAGAGTAAAAGAGAAGTGGGGAGGGCCCAGAGCAGTCTCCATAGTTGTACATCATTAGTTGTGATATGGTTTTATTCCACACAGGTGGATGTGGGGCCCTGCAGAGTGGACACCAAACCAGGGGCCTCCTGCATGGGAGGCAAGAACCTTCGCTGCTGCTATCCTGGTGGTTACCAGTTGCGCCACAGTTCAGCATATGAAGTTACACGGGTCAGGGCTAGAAATCGAACCCCGGACCTCATGATTATGAGGCAAATGCTCAACTGCTGAGCTATCCCAGCATCCCTACTCTGTCTTTCTCATTTTGCAGGAAGCAAGTCCTCGTTCAGAAAGGCCAGGTGCCCTACTGAGGTCACACAGCTTCACCTGCAGGGGCAGTCCTCACACGTCACTTCAGAGTCTCTGCACTGTGAGACATGATCCTGTGTACCTCCTCATTCTCACGTTCTAAAAGCAAAATTCTATCTCCTGCCTCAGAAAACAACTAGGGTAAAGTTTTTTCCTGTCCCTCATTCCATCCTTCCTCTTCACTTGGAAACAACTAGTTTCTGTGTTTCACAACACAAAAGGCTGGCTCCCTCCATCAACCACCAGCCCAACAAAATCAGACAGTAAAAACTATACAGAGGGAAATAAAAATAAAAATTACCTGTAACCCCACTCCCTGGAAATAAGCACTGTTAACCTTCTGGTACTATTCTGACTCTTCTAATTATATATACATAAACACAGGCTATTTCATTTTAAAAGGATCATCCCTTATATATAATTTTGTAACCTTTTATTGCTTAAAATGTATCATTTCTGATGCCTGGGATTTACTTCAAAATAATCCAGTGGGGGTGAGGGGCATACAGATAAACCAATATTGGCTTTGGGGAGGGGTGCTGAAGCTGTTGATGGCAACATGGAGAGTCAACATTATCTTCTCTAATGTTTTTGTTTCAATTTTTTCATAACAAGATATTTTTAATTGGGGAAAATACACTGTTATGGAATGAACTGTGTCCTTCAAAAGTTAATAGGTTGATCCTAGCCCCTAGTACCTCACATGTGACCTTATTTGGAGGTTCTTGAAAGAAGTAATCAAGTTAAACTGAGGTCATTAGAGCAGGCCTTAATCCAATATGACTGGTGCCTTTATGAACAGGGGAAATCTGGACAGAGACACATATAGAAAGTAGATGAGGGAAGCTACAGAAGATGGCCACGTATAGGCCAAGGACAGAGACCTGGAACAGGTCCTGTCCTCACAGCCTTCAGAAGCAAGCAACCCTGCTAATATCTAACCCTGGACTTCCAGCCTCCAGAATTGTGAGATGATAAATTCCTGTCATTTAAGCCACCCGGTTGTGCAGCTATAGAAAACTAATACGCACATCAGAGACAGCTATCTACATCAGTGAACACGGGTCTCGTTTTAATGGCTGCACTGGACAAGAAGACCCTGGCTTTAGAGCAAGCTCATCCACCCTGCGGCCCGCGGGCACCATGCAGCCCAGGATGGCTTTCAACGCAGCCCAACACAAATTCTTAAAACATTGAGATTTTCTGCGATTCCTTTTTTAACTCATCAGCTGCCATGAGTGTTACTGTGTTTCATGTGTGGCCCAAGACAAATATTCTTCCAATGTGGCCCAGGGGAGCCAAAAGGTTGGACACTCCTGCTTTAGAGCAAAAGCTCCTTTGATACAATCTCACCATTACTTCTCAGGTAACGTTTGCTAAGAAAAAACTGAGGTGGCGAATGCATTTTCAAAATTATGTAACAGAAGATGCCTAAACAAAGGTTAAAAATTAATTTTTAATCCTATGTGTCAGTACTGAATGTTAACATGTTAGCAACAAGGGGCACAAGATGCAAAAGAAATAATCTGTTCTCAAAGAAAATGCCACAGGCTGACAGGAGGATTTGAATGGGTTTGAGAAGGTAAGGGGTCAGTAAATAATTGCCTCATTCATTACTCCTTTACCTGCACCCTCAGCCTTCCACACACAAAAGCGGGGGCCTGACAGGAGCGCCGGGCACGGGGGGAGGCACCATCAGGACACGAGGAGCACCACGAGCCGGTGGGGGCACCGGGAGCCGGTAGGGGCACTGCTGCTCCTGAGACAAGGTTCAGCTCCTGGCACAACACGCTGAGCCAGGGCTGCTGCAGAAGCTCCATCTGCAAGAAGCTGCTCTGCTTTATTTTCATGAAAAATGTCTTTCATCGCCTTTTTTTTTTGTATAAAAGTAATACTTCTCACAGAAAAATAATCAAATAGAAGGAAAAAATACTCCTAACACACTCAAGACCAGAAAGAATAAATGTTAAAATCTTGGTGTATATATACTTACCTTTTTATGCATATATATGTACTTTTACTTTTTATGAAAGTGGTTGCATATCATGCTAGTAATTTTTTCATCCCGTGTACCATGTCAATAAATTTTGATAATACTATAATAATGCAGATCACTGCCTCACATAAATGTGCCACAATTTACTGCCCAATTCCCTACTGCTGGACATTACAATGATGTCTAACTTCCTTCTCTATGACAAATTACACTTGCACAAACTTCTCTGTAGTTAAATCTCAGCATGAATTTGTAATCCTCTTCTTAAAATGGACTCTTAAGAAGAGAAATGGCTTTACCATTAATGTTAAGGCTTTTGATAAATACTACCAGCTCACCTGGAAAAAACTGTACCAATTTTATTCCCTCAGCAGTGTGTGAACTGTCCTCTATATCAGTCTCTAAAATCACTTTTTTTCTTAACCAATTTTACAGGCAAAAAAACCCCACAAAAAACCCCTCAAAAACAAAACCAGTATTTCACCATTTTAATTCATTGTACATGCCCTTATATGCGAGGTAAAGAAGGGTTAAAAACTTTCCATATCCAGCAACAAGTAGTAAATAAGCTCTAGAGATCTAATGCACAGTATAATGAATATAGACAACAATATTGTGCTATAATCATCAAACTTGCTAAGAGACCAGAACTTAATTATTCGAATCAGGAAAAAGAAAGGATAATTATGTAATGTGATAGAGGTGCTAAATATTGTTACGATGGCAATCATACAACATAAATGTACCAAATTAACATGCTGTACACTTTAAATTTACATAATGTTACATGTTAAATATATAAAGGAGTTTCCATATCCACTAAAGAAAATGCAAGCAAGACAAAAGGGAGTCCAGAGAGCGTGTTCCCTTCAATAGGGTGGAGGCAGGAAAGTGGATGACTGGGGTGGACACTAGTGTAGGGCGTGGGGGCATGTGGTCCAGAGGGAGTGCTAATGTCCTAAGGAAGGGTGGGGGGGGGGGACTATGGGGAGAACCACGTGAATAAGCCACAGGTCTCTCATAAAAGGTACCAGGGGCAAGGAATAATAGGAAGCCGGGCCTGAGGTGCCCGCCCTCAGTGCCAGAGGGAACAGTTCTAAGGGGGCCTTGCCCAACTGCCTGTTATTGCACCTCCAGAAACCCACCAGATAGGGACAGCGCCTTTACCCAACACCTTTACCGAGCCCACCCCACGTACTGCATCTGATTTAACCCAGCATTTGAACGTAAGAGAAAAGCAGACAGCAACCCTTCGCTCTCTATGCAAGTTCCTGTCCCTTCTCTCTCTGCATTTCCCTCTGGGATGAAAGCCTTACCAGTAACGTCCATTTACTTTCATGAATAATAGAAGCAGGGCCATTTCACATCTGGAAGAAGGGGGAGCTCTACAGTTTATAAAGTGCTTTCATATTCATAATCTCTTGTCCTCCCAGCTCTGCCCTTGGCCACAAGGCAGAGCTAGTTAACGTGCTTCTCCTTTCACACAACCCAGGGGCCCAAATCATAATCCATGCAAGTGGGGAAGTCAGGACTAAAGCTCAGTGTTCTGGATCCAAACTTCTCTGCTGCTTTTCTCAGGAGGCATTCAGACCAACACTGCACTACAGATGACTCATGCTCAACACACACACACACACACACACACACACACACACGCAGAGTTCACCTAGCATGGCCTTCCACATAAAAAGAAGTAGACGCTTGGGACCAAGCAGTATCATCCACTGGGCCAATTCACCCTAACCTGAATGAGAACAGGTTAGACCACAACTATTCCTGGGTAAAGTCTCCAGAAAATAAAACATAATCCATAAACAAAAATGCCTGCTCAGCTCCTTTAAGACTTATTATTTTTAAGTTCAAATATCTACCCAAAGTAGCAGACAAGAACATAACAACATAGTTCTCTTTTCCAGCTAACATTAATTTCACTTGTGCCAATTATTTTCAGAAAAGAGATACATCTCCAAAGGGCACTTAAAAGATGGGAAAGAATTTGGACAAGAACCTCAGGCCTCCAGGTGAATTTTTTATAGCCTTGGGGTCTTGGCAAATGAAACACTGGAGAGACAAACACATTTATCAGGAATCTGCTTCATTAGCCTGAAAGTGAAAATTACGGTAAGGGATAAGCCACCTGTAATGAATATTTGTTGTATCCCCACTGGGGAAATGACACTGCACTAACCATTTTACAGAAGAGAGCACAATCCCTGCACACAAACTGCTTCAAATGTAATCCTCAAGGTGCTCAAATACAGCATAGAATAATAATGTGTCATAGAAGGTGCTTTGGGAAAGAGCTAACCAGCCTTCGTGGATGCCTGCATTTGAAACTGTTTCCAGTGATAAAAATGAACTGGCCTGGGTCCATTCCTGCCCCTTCTCCACACTTCCGCATGACTGGCATATCCTTTTTAAGAAAGTCAGTATCAGACAGTGTAGTTTGCGACCACTGTCCATAGAAATATACATGCAAAAGGAACTTACTATATTATAATTAGTTCCATACATATCTACCTCCAGAGCTCAGCACACTGATTGAATCAATCAATCAAACCTCTTCCACATAGTGAACTCTTTATGGGAGGAGCCTATGGGAACTTATTCACCAAAAGACTATTCACAGGAGACACCAGATATATAAGTATGTTTGCTGGGTGAATGGAGGGACTATAATATCTAACAAAATTTAGGATTCTAATTTTCATGAGCTATAAAGATGCACACTATTTACAAATACTTTAAAAACTCCTTCACAAGACTTATGTGTCAACCAGAACATGCATCAATACTTTTACTGAAACAACTAGTCAAATAATGAGATCTTTCCCTAAACTAAAGTCTAGTGAGACATGAATTCTGGGGTTACACAGCTTTCCGTCAGAGGGTTCTGCAAGTATACTAACTTTTTCTTTTTTTTTTTTTAAGATTTATTTTGTTTTTGACAGAGAGAGACAGAGAGAAGAGGGAGGGCCCAGAGCGGTCTCTACAGTTGCACGTCATCAGTTTCCGACATGGTTTTACTCCACACAGGTGGGTGGGGGCTGTGCCAGGCAGGAACTGGGCTGGGAGCCCCTCGAGCTGGGGGCCAAGCTGGGGGGCAAGAACTGAACTGAGGGCCTCCTGCATGGGAAGCACACCCCAGGTCAGCATATGAGTCTGCACAGGCCAGGGCTGGGATTCGATCCTCAGTCCCCAGGGCTGCAAAGCAAGCGCTTAACACGCTAAGCCATCCCGGCTTTCCTGGAAGTGTACTAACATTTTATAAATGCTTATGATAAATACCTAACTTCAGATGAGCCCAGACCTCCCTCCCTCTTCTTTCTTTCATTTGCAGTACTGTTTCATAATGTAAAGTCATAGAGTCCACCAGGTCAAAAGGAATTTCAGAGGCAAGGGCTCGATCCACAGTGCTCTCAGCTTTATAATTTCCTGATTTCTAGAGTCTGGGAAGCAACCCAATCAGCTGTGTTACCTATTTTCTCATATCAGGTTCTCAGGTCTACACTCCCATTAACTTTGTGGAAATTAAAATTGTCACCAAGGAGCTCTGGATATTGCATTAGCCAACTGTCACTCAAGAGCCCCCTGGAGTCTCCCCTATGCATCTGTAATGAAAATGGTTCTCTTTCATGACAATAAATTCTTCTGTTCCCATGCCCATTACTAAACTTGAGAGAGAGAGAAAAAATGTCTGGCCCTAGCAATGACCTTGGAAAGTACAGGATCTGAAAACAGAATTATGCATAATTCTCACCAACAATGGCTTGTATATCTTGTCCCTGATGTCTCATGAATACATTTGAGCAGCTCTGTGTATCTTGATTTGCTCTCAAGTTAAATCTTGCCTGAATCCTTTCTTCTTCATCCCACATGGTCAAAGTCCTACTAGGTTGCCAGGGCCCAGCTCCCCACATCTCCCCAGTCAGAAGTTACCAAACACACTCCCAGTCTCTCCGAGACCTGCCACAAGCACTTACCTTTAAGGTCCCGTGGTCTGGGGAGCAGCCCTGTGCCCACATTCCCTTAGCACCTGGCTAGTAGTGCAGGGTGACACTAATTAAGTTTTTAATGAACCCCTAAACGCATTATTCAGGCTTTGGGTCATTGCTTCAAACATCAGGTTGGTTCTTCCCCCTTGAAAATGCTCTACTTCAGTTGTAGCTGTATCAGTAGCCTAATTTTGGCTATTCTGGGCATGTACAGAAGGAAAATGCATTTTCTCCTTCAGTTCAAAAAACACTTAGAAATAATTATCCCCCTCTAGACTTATCTATGTACTGTTAATTTGCCATCTTTAACCATTTAGAAGATGTAAAATATTAGCTGTTCTTTCAGATATTTTGTCATGTTTCCCAACTACAAAATACATGCTGTAATTCTTTCCACAATTAAGATGTAAATACATTCTTCACTCCAGAGATAATCTGGCTTTATTTTCATTTAAATTTAGTAGCAATAACAGGTAACATTCAGCATGAGAAAATGCTCACCAGCTCCCTTCAAAGGCTTCTGACTATATTCACCCCGCAGCATCCAAAAAAAAAGTACCGTATCTAAGACATAAAGTTTCTCTAGTAAAAAAAACCCAAAGTTTAAACTTCTACTTCAAACTGAAATATATGCTAGGTTTTAGTAAAGCTGAACTTATTTCAAGAACAATTCTCTCAGCTTTCACATTGGGTAGGTTTTTTAGCGGCTTCTGTAGCTCTGAGGGTCTGCTTAAGTGAAAAGCAATGACCATTCTGGACCACTGCAATGCTGCCCCCTGCTGACGAAGGGTGGGAACCTTTGAAGACACCGCCTTCTGAGAAAATGGCGGCTGAAAGAAGCTGCTGGCCTACTGGGTGCCAAGCCCCAGGCAGAGGAAGAAAGGGCAAAAGACATGGTGCCTTCATGGTTTTTAAAATGTCTATAGAGGAGACAAACATGTGTATGTGAATCATCAAAAACAGTATAAAATTATACTGTTAAGCTATAGAGTGAGAGGCTGTGCAAACTAAAAGGATTCTAGGATGGATGAGACAGACCAGTGAAGGCAGAAGTACCATAAAGGCTAATGGTTCCCAATCTTTTCACCACTAAGGAACCCTACCTCACTCACTACAGACCTCCTACTTTCAGTAATTTATCCACATAAGAAAATCAGAGTACTCAGCAAACATCCATTTAATGCCAGGAAAGAGCAGAGAAAAACATTTTTTTTCCTTGACTTCAGTTAGGTATTTTTAAATGGTGAAAGTAGTTCACAGATCCCCTAATAGAGAAGGTTCTGGAATCCATGAACTCTAAGATTCTATCTCAACGGGCTTCTCGGGAAGTCTGAGAATACCCACAAAACGGATTCAATGATGCCTGGGAGCATTTCTCCTAGGACGGAGTCCTTAGCTTTAATTTGATTCTCAATGGGACTTGCAACAACAAAAAACCTATCCATAAACAAAATTAAAACCTGTAACCTCGGGATGTCAGGCCAGGAACTCTTGTCACTGGTGAGGAGAAAGCGGGCAGAGGGCACTTCCCCTGGAGATGCCATGTTAGCCCATCTATACCTTGAGAGACCAGAGTTCAGGTTTAAACTAAAGAAAAACCATCAACTCTTCCTTCCCTTACTAACTCTACCACATGTTAGCACCCCATATTGCTTCCTTTAACAAGTTAAAAGATTATTTTAAGGCAACAACTACAAGAGGCCATAATTCTTAACCATTTATCCTGTGCGGTCAGTTCTCGGCAGAGAGCTCAGTCTCTAGTTACAAGAGTTTCTCACCTGACACTTGTTATGTTACAATCTACAACATAAACTGCTCTGCCAAAGCACTTGCAGGCACTGATCTGAGCTTGGCCTCTTGAGAAATTAATGCTTATTCATGGAAGGAGCCCTGCCCACCCTACCCACCCACTCTGGGAAGCAGCAGAGTTTGGGGTGTGAGTGTACAGACTCAGGGAAACTTACTAAGTTTAACCCTGGGCATGTTGTTTAATCTTTCTGGACCTCAGTGTTATCTTCCTGTAAAAGGGGTTCATAATAGTTCTTATTGCACAGCCATGTTCTGAGAAGTGAATGAGTCAATGACTGTGAACCACTTGGAAATTTTCTTAATACACAGCAAGTGTCATGCCAGTGTTTGTGGCTGCTGCTATTCCCACCACTGTCCCTACGACCATAATTATTATTCTGAGGATTAAGTGAGATTACAGTGCTGAAAACAGTGAAAGGCATGTAGAAAGGACTCAATAAATGTTAGCAATGGGGATGTGTGCTGGGAACATGTGCACTGAGCATCAAATTTTCCGATGCTCTGCACACAAGTCCACAAATGACCGCCAGAGTGCCATAAGTAGCAATTCTGAGAATTGCAAATAAATTTTAACAAGTAGGAGAATTTGCAAATGCAGAATCTGTGAATAATGAGGGTGGACTATATTTTTTAAAACTCTCAGTCTCTTGATCTTCAGAACATGTCTCCCCTGCAAATGTAACATTTTTCACACTGTGCCTTTTGCCTAGAGAGACGTAGGCCAGCCCGCACTAGCCAGGCAGGGTTTAACCGTTTCCTGACCCTGAGTGACCTGACCGAGGATTTCTCTGGCTTTCAGCAATGCTATCCACTGTACTTTTTAAATTATTTCACACCAGCATTATGGACACACTCAATGGTTTGGTGTTTACCTGGAGAGGAGGGAGGAGAGGGGAGGGAGAGTTGTGGGAGGAGGGGGGAGTGTGCACCAGATATATGGTGGTGGAGGGGGACCTGATTCTGGGAGGTGGGCACATAATGCGATGCATGGGTGATGTGATGTGGAGTTGTACATCGGGAAACTGTCTGATTGTTACCAACCAATGTCACCCCATTAAATTTAACAATAAAATATAATAAAAAAATAAAAATAAAAATAATAAATGATTTCACAAATTCACAAAATTAGCTACTTTTTCAGTTTCCTCATGCACTATAGATGTTATGTTAGCATTTTCCAGGGCGGCTTCGTATCCAGATCAGCAAATTTCCTCTTCCTTTTTTCTTTTTGGATATATTGTATTTCTGCTTCATTACCATGAAACTCACAGCCAGCAGCACTCTGACCCACACCTGAACAAGGCTCCTCTAACACACATGCTCTTCATGTGGCACATCACAGCCCTCCTGCACTTGGAAACATTTGACTGCACTTGCGCACTACACTTGGAGGCCACTGAGAACAGCAAAAATCACCAACAAAAAGCCCAAACATGCGAAAAACGCGGCACCAGATATATTGCAAAAAGGATACTTGTTTACAGGATGAGAACTGAAACAGGAAAGCAGATGTCACCGTGTTCAACCTCAGCTGGGGATGTGTACATCCATGACTCACAATTTTTTGCAGCTCTGCATGTGTCCATGCGTGACCAACCACGCATCTCAAGTACTGATTCCAGGGTTACAGATCAACTTTAGCAAGTAGGCAGATTTGCAAATACAGAATCCATGAAAAATGAAGGTCAACTATATATACTTAAGATATTTTTTAAGTCCAGACCTACCAAATTAATACAAGTAAACTGAAAATCAAAAGGGAACTGTATCATGAGCTCACACATGCGTGTATGTATGATTGTAGGAAACCATTCTATTCTATTCTCTTTACATGCAATTATAGGCCTCTAATTACTGAGAGAAAAGAGACACTTCTTATTCACCATTATCTTCACTTCAAAACTGGCAGCTTAACTTGACTCAATTATTTCAAAGTTCTGTGATGAATAGTAAATTGGACCAATCTTCCCCACTGCAGTTACTTGAGTTCAGAAAAACATACTCATAAAGATATGCCTCTAAAGCTCTAAAGGTATTGATTTTGATGTAGAACAAAGCTTCTCAGATGTCTCTTTTTGGGTAAATCATTCTGTGGGCAGCCTTTATACAACAGATTTTATTGGATTTCACAGTCCAAACTGTCATTTTAGTTGCTAAATGGTGTGCACCTATGGATTCCATTCTGCTACCTTTAAGTTCACATAGGCAACGTTTCTAAAGGCTATTTACAGTTTCTGGGAAGAAACACTGGGAAGATGCACTCAGCCTTAGCAGGTTTAAACTGGACACTCTTCTGGGCAAGGGGGTTCAGCAATGAATGCACAATAAAAACCCCTGCCCACATGAGCTGATGTTCTAAACAGAGGAAGACGGACCATAAGTAAACAAGAAAACGTTATGAGTATTATAAAGAAAACTTACGCAGGGCAAAGAGCAAGAGATAAGGGGCAAAGGGGTTTGCAATTATAAACAGGTGGGTGATCTAGGAAGGTGTCGTCACTAAGATAACATCTGAGTAAACACCTCAAGGAAATAAGGGGAGGCCATGCCCAGAGCCAAAGGAAGGATGTGCTAGGAAAGAAGCAGTAGCAGGAATTGCAAAGGCCCTGGGGATGGCTATAATTTAAAAAGTGGAAAATAAGTGTCAGTGAAAATGTGAAGAAATTATGACCTTCATACATAGGTACTGAGAAAGTAAAATAGTGTATATAGTTATGGTGGAAAACATCTCAACAATCCCTCAAAAAGTTTAGCACAGACTTAGCATATGACCCAAATAACAAAAAACTAGCACTCAGCAAAATACATGTACATACATGTTGACAGTAGCATTATTCATAATAACCAAGAGATAGAAACAACACAAATGTTCATCAACAGATGAATGGATAAACAAATTATGGCATATCCATACAAGATATATTATTCTGCCATGAAAAGAATGATGTACTGATAAATACTACAATGTGGATAAACCTCAAAATTATGCTAAGTGAGAGAACCAGACACAAAAGGTCACATACGTAGGATACCATTTATATGAAATATTCAGAATAAGTAAATCCACAGAACCAAGCCTGAGGCTGCCAGAGGCTAGGAGGAGGGAGAGACAGGGCTGACTGCTTAACGGGAGCAGGGTTTCTTCTTGGGGTGCTGACAAAGTTTTGGAACTAGGTAGAGGTGATGGTTGCACAACATTCTGAATACACTAAATGTGACTGAATTGTTCATTTTAAAATGATTAATTTACTGTTATGATAATTTTGCTTAAATAAAAAAAATGTTTTAAGAGAAAACAATTTAAGCAATAATTTACCCATTCATTTAAGCATTTAAAAAATGTTATTCAGTGTTTAAGTCAATGAATAATAGAGAATATGAAGACTCAGGAGCAAAATGCCACTGGACTTCAGAACTAGGTTTTTTCAACACTCAAGGCCTCCTGACAACCTGAAACTAAGAACCAAATTGTGAAGAGACTTGCTCAGCTCTGAACAGCACCTCAGACCCACTCTCATTGGCCCATCTATTCATGGCCCCTGTGGACCACAGTCCTCAATTTCCCTCTCCATGAAGTAGAGATAACACTATCTGAATAGCAGGTCTTTCTGGGATTAAATGAGAATTGGGAAAGAGCATTTTGTGCAATGTCTGTTTTAGAATAGGTGGTCAAGATGTGGTTGACTGCCTCCTTCTGAGTTCTCCATTTCCCTTAGTCTATTTTCCTTTTTGAGTAATTTACTGCTTATCAAAGTATATACAAATATCACAGAACACTCAACTTATCAGTTTTCTTTCTTTTAAAGTCATTAAAAAAGGGAATTTGATCAAGGCCAAAGTTAGGCTTCAGGGCTGTTTGTAGATTGATTTAACTATTATACATTAAATCTAGTCCCTTTAACCATATATAATGTATTTGAAAGATAATATTAATATGGAATGTCCTTTGGGAAGCCAGACAGATCAGCCACATCAATCCTGTTGATACACAAGATGGCAGATCAAAGACAGACTATTCAACCCTCAATCTGTTCAGATTACATACCTCACCTTCAAACAAGTCTGGACATAAAAGCCCCCACATTATAGGCCTCATAGAACCTCTAGCCCAGGGTTAATATAGCTAGAAAATTACTGTCAGGAAGTCTTGGCAGGTTCCAGGACCCATGATTATAGCCCAACAAACAGCTGGGTTCTGCGAGAACAATGCCCTGGGCTAAACCTGCAGTTAATATTCCTTATTCCTATGCTGGCTTTACGGAAGCCTGATAGAACTACAGCTTCCTCGCTTTCCTTCCCTTATATCTTCCTACCTACCTGTACATATACTGCATGTCCATTCCATTTAATCATTAAGCCCATAGGACATCAGTATCAAAATAAGTTCTAGAAATAGTCTCAGGTCTGTTAACCATAGAAACAAGAGTTTCAGTCACGTAAAAGTAACATCTTGACCTCAGTTGTATCTCAGCTCTGGACTTACGCAAGCAGAACCGAACAACACCATGACTGACACCAGGACCTGAAGCCATGATTAACTGCGCCCTGCCTCAGCCCTGACCAATCAGGAGAACCCAAACCCCAACTCCCTAGTAACAGTGACTGTTGATTTTTTTATAGTATGTCCCCTGCCTCCTCTAGAAGAATGCCAAGATTTCCCTTTAAATACCCTTAACTGCACTGAGAATGTGAAGGCAGTTTTTGAGGGTAGAAACCCGCTGCCTTCTCATGTCACTGGTGGTTTGACAATAAATGTTTATTCTATGTCCCAACTCCTGTGTTTGTCAGTTGGCTCAGTGGTGCAGGCAGCATGAGCACAGACTCA
The DNA here is from genome assembly GCA_004027555.1 of Craseonycteris thonglongyai. NCBI lineage: Eukaryota > Metazoa > Chordata > Mammalia > Chiroptera > Craseonycteridae > Craseonycteris > Craseonycteris thonglongyai. Next base: position 40,313 of record PVKE010001809.1, read on the forward strand.
GTTGCCCTCCAGTAACAACATGGTGCACTGAAAAAAAACTTGAGATCGGGGACACTGGGATAGCTCAGCAGGTTGAGCGCGTGCCTTACAAATACAAGGCCCGGGGATCAAATCCCAGCCCCAGCCCATGAAAACCCATATGCTGCTGAACTGCTGAGCAATTGGTAACCACACTGTGTTCCTCAGTGAAAGTTCTCACCTCCCATGCAGGAGGCCCCCGGTTCAACTCCTGCCCTCATGGCCCCACATCCACCTGTGTGGAATGAAACCATGTCACAACTAATGATGTACAACTATGGAGACTGCTCTGGGCCCTCCCCCTTCTCTCTCTTTCTCTCACCTTCTCTCAAACAATAAAATAAATCAAATAAATCTTTTAAAAAATCAAAATAAAAACTTGAGATCTACGTGCTATCCATGCAGTTTTAAAATAATTTTAAAAATGAAGATTTTAAATGGCAAACAGCCTAAATTCCCAACAGAATTAGTACTGTTTAAATAAATTTCAGAAATTTTTGGTATTTTTAAATGAATATATAAACAGAATAGAATTCATTTATAAATAAAATATAAATGGAAAATATATTAAGTAAAATTATGCCAAGTTATCTGCCCATTACAAATGCAATAAATGTATGAACAATATTTATACAAATTGACAAAGATGAAAAATGTTAACATTGATGAAAAAACATGAAAAACAAAGATGAAAACATTGTAATAGTTTTTTTAATTTTCTTTCACATTATTACTCTTCCCCCGTGCCCCCAAAGATGGTTCTAAAATAAATTTTATCATTGTCTAGGGAACCACCTATGTCTAGGTTTCAGAGATATCAGCAACCTAACTGCTGGCAGGATTACATTATTTATTTTTCTAGATTATGAACATGCACAAAAACACTGAAAGAAGTTATGGTACCAAGTTTTACCTCATCAAGAGATCACTTGTCATACTGTTATTTAAGAGAATATAACTTGTATCAATGTGGAATAAATGTCAAATGAGCAAAGAAATTATAGAAGAGTGATTTTTCTCAATTCTTTTTTTAAAGATTTATTTTTTATTGTTTTTGACAGAGCAAAGGGGGAGGGCCCAGAGCAGTCTCCATAGTTGTATGTCAGTTTCATTGCACAGGTGGCAGAGAGGCTGCGCAGAGCAGGAACTGGCCAAGGGCCTTCCACACAGGAAGCTCACCCCCGGGGAGAACCAAACTGAGCCCCACCACCGCCACATCGGAAGCACACCCCAGTTCAGCATACGGGTCTGCACAGGCCAGGGCCAGGATTTAATCCTCAGACCCCAGGCTACACATGAATGCTCAACCCACTGAGCCATCCCGGCTTCCCCAATTCTTCTCAATTCTTAATTCAATTTAGTCCTCTGCCTAGTTCCAGCTGCTAGTGACAGGTATGCATATAAGTCTTGATTTTGTTTTGCAAAGTCAGGGTGAGGTGGAGAAGGGAATTTGGAAGAAAAGAGAAAACTAAGATACTAAAAATGATAGATAATCCAAAAGCATACCATATTTAATCACTAATTTTGCCCCTTTTCTCTAACATTTAAGTTTTTTTTTTAATTCCATTTAAAAATGGCTTTGAAAAATTAGACATTGGAGGAAAATACAGAAAAGTATGATGAGACCAAAACTCACTTATAACCCCACTAATTCAGAGAAGATCATGTGGATATATATAATATATATATATATATATATATATATATATATATATATATATATATGAAATATTGTCAGATGTACTTTCATAACCTATAAATTATTGGCCTGAAAACTCTCATCCACCAATTCGATGGAAGAAACAGGGGCAGTAATGGGTGGTGGACACTACCAAGGGCCATCCTTCAGGCCGTACTGACTCCACCATGAGACAGTAGTTCAGTCAAGCTTTGGTGGAAGAGAAATCGATTCTGAAACGCAACACTCAAACACAGTGTGGAAGTCGGAACAGCTCTGCATGGCAAGGGAAGGCCCAAGAAGTCGGTACCTGCCTGTGGGAGCAGTGCTAGGGGCCAGGCAGCAGCACGGCAGGGAGCTGAACCCAAAGATCCAGCTAAAGGAGACTGAGACGCTCTGGAATGTTCTCTCCTCTCTTCCAGCATGAAGGCTTACAAGGATGTATGAACCACTCACCAAGAAAAAAGTTCTTTTTCCTTTTTTTAATTTTTTTATTGTTTGAGAGAAGGGGGAGGGGAGACAAAGAAAGAGAGAAGGGGTAGGGCCCAGAGCAGTCTCCATAGTTGCACATCATTAGTTGTGATAGTTTCACTCCACACAGGTGGATGAGGGGCGTGTGGGGCGGGAACCGAGCTGGGGGCCTCCGCACGGGAGGCAAGATCCTTCACCGCAGAGCTATCTTGACAACCACCAGTTGTGCCACAATTCAGCATATGGGGTTTGAAAGGGTCGGGGCCAGGAACTGAACCCCAGACCTCAGATTGCAAGACAAGAGCTCAACCGTTGAGCTATCCCAGCATCCCCTCCTTTTCATTTTAATCTGAGTTGTCAGGTACATAAATTTGTGACTCTTAAGTACATATGATGTAGTTATATATAATACTTCATTGATGTTTTATTAAATTGTAATCATGATATTGATTTTTATTATTTTACTTCACTTACTATATTTTAAATACTTTTTACTGTAATAGTAAATATTCTTTTTAAAAAACACAATCTTAAGGGCTATCTGGTATCCCACTGTGTGAATTTTCCTTACTTCAGCTAAGTGAAAATTAGTGAGATAAAATGGTAAACAACACAATTTCCAAAATAAAAAATTATAAATGATCAATAAACATGACATTTTTCAATCTCACAATTAATTAAAGAAATGCAAATGAAAACAAGAAGTAGATGCTTTTTTTTTTTGTCTGCTGAGCAAGCTGGCAAAAATTTTTAAATACCATAATACTTGGTGTTGGCCAGGGTTTAGGAAAGTGCGCTATCAAACCAACTGCTGGTCGAGGGTTAGGATGACTTTTCTCTGGGCCATTTGGCAATATGTTCCCCAAACCTTTAAAAGACCATTTCTGTGTGGTGGTACAGGTAAACCCAAGTGTGTGCTCAACAAGAAACACGTCCTGAATTACTCCGTGAAGAGTTGAGAGCTGATTTACATATCACATACATCAAATTCTTATGTCTCTGAATCATAGATGTTAGGATCCACCATCTGCCAATTACTAAATACTGATGGAGGATAAAGATTAAGGGGCCATGTGGTGGCTCTTGTGGCATTCCGCCCATTACCACCGGTTGCAGAACTGAGAACCTGACAACTGGGACCAGCCCATGGGCTCTGACTCCAAAACTTAAATTTGAAGACTTGTGATACCCCAGCACCCACTGTCACCAACAAACAATAAACAAACACTACATACTCACACTACAATAAACAATAAACAAACACTACATACTCACACACTAGGTGAGACCTACAAAACAGTCTTCTTGGATAATAGGCTAGCATTATTCAAATTATATCCAGCCCAGACAGGAAATATCTACTACATAGGTATATGAAGGCCAGATGGTGCAGAAAAAAGATATACTTGTTGGAACTCATTTTAACGTAATCCCCTAAACCTAAGTCATATGGTACAGGCTTCCCTGGCTGGCTGGCATAAGAAACTGGGCATTGGAGACGTGTTAAACAAGTTACCAAATACAGGAGAGAAGGATGCAGAGGGCTTGATTTTGGTCCACTTGGATCATGAAAATAAATGTCATTAAAAAAAATATCTGGTGTGATTTCTTTGCAAAACAGAACATTTCTGTTTTAAAATAGAAGTGTCATTTTTAATGTTGAAACAGTTTGTTCTTCTAAAGATTTGACTCTTAAAGCTAGGTGACAATTTTTGTCATTTAAAAACCATAATGCATCTTTTCAAACCTGAGACTAGGAGTATGTGCACAGTGGCTTTTAGAGGGAGAATTAATGTGGAAGGCACATTCTCAGACTAAACACTCCCTTTTAGTAAATGAGCGTTGACTGGTGGAAGTCTCCAGAACAGCAATATAAAGGAAGAATTAACACTAAATGAAAATACAGATGCATTTACCCAGAGGTTCTGACATTTTCTTATAGCCTCACACTGTTTTTATAAGCACTCAGGGCAGGATAAATTCAGCCTTCCACTCTGGAAGTAGTTCACTTACTTACGTTTCAATGTGCTTTTATTTTAAAGCCTAAGTAAGCCCAGTAAAAACCTGGGTTCTTATTGGCTTATGCAATAGAGCACACTAGTTACTTTTACTTTACAAAGCTTTAGTGAGTTGAGCTGTATCAGGCCAAAGTAACTAAAAATCCATTAAAATCTATCTTTATGCCCTAAAGAATTAGTACCACCAACTGAGGAAAAACAGATCGTTATCTAAATAATTAAGTAATTATGATCTTAAAATGACACAGTGATTAAAATGAGAAAGCGATTTGAAAGGCTACATTTATAAGGAGGAAAAAAGAGAACATAGACTACTGATTCAGTGCAACACTTACGGAGACATACAACGTGTAAGGGCAGTGGATATAGGTGCTGTGAGGGATTTAAAACTTAGCAAAACATACTATCTGGAAACTCAAAGAACATGCCATGATCTTTCAAGTAATCAGATATTTACGTGTCACTTTCAATAAACACTGAGAAAGGGAAAAGTCATTATCAAGGTGTAAAATTGATCATTTCAGTGAAGATCTTCCAAATTTTCAAAACAGCTGAGGCCAGCTTTCAAATCCCATTGCCTGTTACAAAATGGTTCCACACCCCCACGCCCAGCACCAAGCAATTGAAAGGCTCATCATTACCTAAAAATGACAGACAAACCACAGCAGCGTTTTTGTTTTGTTTTTGGTGTTTGTACGTGTCTCTGTGTTTTAAGCTCTTCACTATCCAGATACATTGCCGTTCCAGAAAGTGACAGGGACTGGCTTTGTCCTCAAGAACTCACACAATTTGGATTTTCTGTAAACTAAACATGAATCAAGTTTTAGAAGCCTTGGGTTGTGGCTCCTGAGGGAATAGAGAAAAAAATGTAGATTTTTTTTTAGCCAATTTCACCAGCTCCACTATGCCCTCCAACCCACCCCCCACCCCCAGCCGTCCCTGTTCACAAACAGACAGACAGGCAGAAACACCCTTCTAATCGTTTCCTCTCTTCCTGTTCTACCCTCCTTCCTCTGACCTCTGCACCTCCTGTGAACTCCCAGCCAGACCAGGAGCACGCCTGTCACCTTCTCTGCTAAAACAGCTACAACAGACAGCAGAGGGAGCCACACAGCAGCTTCCCCGGCCTTCGCTTAAGTTTTCAGCACCAGTCAAATACCCACTTGTATGACCCCTGTAACACAAATAACTTATGCAGAAAATTAAAACAGAGGTTGTGTTTTTGTTTTTTTTTAAATTTCTAAATGTAGAAGTACTCTAATTAGCAATAAATGGCTGATAATATGGTTGCTAACTACTTATTTACCAGGTTGTTAGGCCTCAACAACTATGTGGGTTTAAGAAAGGGAATCACATATGAAAATTATGCAAGAAACCCAACACTAAGTAGCAAATAAGTTTACCTCTTGAAAAAAGATGACCTCATAAACATGACTATTTCTCTTGTGATCGTAAAAGGCATCTCTGGTTTATAAAAATAATGAAATTGGGGAAGCCGGGATGGCTCAGTGGGTTAAGCGCTCACTTTGCAGCCCCGGGGACCAAGGATCGAATCCCGGCCCCGGTCCGTGCAGACCCATATGCTGAACTGGGGAGTTCCCCCAGTTCAGTTCTCTCTCTGTCTCTGTATCTCTATCTCTCTTTCTCTCTCTCTGTCAAAAACAATAAAAAAATAAAAATATTTTTAATAAAAACTTTAAAAAAATAAATAAAATAATGAAATTATGAGTACTTCCTAAACTTCTCAAATAAATATAACAACTAGAATTACAATTCATACTAGTGAGAAACAATAGTGTTACGAACACATCTTAAAGAAAATCAGCTTTTCCAAATACAGAACATTCAGATATACATGTTTGCCACTGTGTCCTTGAGTCAAGATTTGTCAACCTCAACAATTGTCTTGTGTGTTGTAGGATATTTAGCAGCATCCCTGACCGCTACCCACTAGATGCCTATTAAGGAGTCTCCGAACATTCTCAAATGCCCCAGGTTGAGAACCACTGCTGAGAGTGATTCTCACAGCTGACCCCTCTCCTGGCATCAGAAGCTCCCAGGGAGGGTTTACCTTGGGAGTCTCAGCACAAGTGTTAACTTCATTCTCATCTTTTCAAGCAGCTAAATGACCCCTCTCCTTCTCCTCTGAAGCAATTTCCCCCGTTCTCATACAGATTCCTCCCAGAAAGGCTGACAAACCTTACAAACAATTCCAGGGCTGATGGAAACTCAAGTGTTCAAAAAGAAAGAGACTAAACTAGCCCTTAGCGTGTGGATGGACCTTCTTCCCTTTGCTCTATGTTCTTTTAAAGACACTGAATCCCATGACCGCCTTCCCAGTGTGATGGCAAAACAATGGCTACAAGTCAAGAGATCCAACTCTGTGACCTCATGCAAACCATTTAACTGCCTGATCTTCAGAGCCCAGGAGAGAAATGAAGTTGACCGGTGATCCTACAGAATGTTTACATTTCCAAAATCCCCAATTTCTTTGAGCCCTAACAAAGGTCATAGCTGTTTTTCCATGTAAAGGGGATACATTAAGACACACACATAGTTATTCTATTTGAATGTTGACATAAGTCACAGTCACATTTTGCCATTTTCATAATATTATAAAACGTACCAGAAAGATCAACTGGGTTTTGATTCCTGGCAATACCAATAACTCGGTGTGACACCAGACATCTTCCTGAGCATCCATGCCTTTGAAGGGGAACAGCTTACACCACTCCAAAATAGCCACTTCACACAGGATTATTTTGAGCTAAAGGCAACTGAGAAGAAGCAGATACAAGGAAAGCTCTCTGCCCTTCCAGTATTTGGCCAAAAGCACGACATAAATTTACAAAGGAGTCCCCCCTCCCCTCTCTACAAAGGCTGATCCCCTGAGACAACTTTAGAACCTTCCACCGGGAGGTGGCACCAGAGGGATCTGTAACAAACTGGAGTAAGTAACTAGGCTGTACCTTCCTCCTGGGAACACAAACTGTTTTCCTTTGTCCTGTCAGTTTTCCACAAATATGTTTTTTGTTGAAGATGTTACGTAAACCAGAATTCTAAGCCATCTCTATGAATTACTCTTTTTTTTCCCCTGGGGATCTCTCATGTATACATGAGTATACCTGTTAATACACTTCTGTTTCTTTTTCTCCTGTATATCTGTATTATTACAGGGGTGTCAGCCAAGAACACAGAAGAGCAGAAGGAAAATTCTTTTTCCTTCCTTATATTTACATGTGTAAAATGGAAAGGGGGAGGTATATGTTAGACAAATGATCACTATGTCTTTCTGGTTTTGTTTGTTTGTTTTTTAGTGCTCTAAACCTGGAATCCACACACATTCATAGTCTGTGATGTAAACTAGAATAATAGTCACTTTTATACAAACTGTCCCAGACTCTGGGTCAGGGCCCATGAAACTGCCTGCAAGGCTCTCTTAATACACTTATCTGCCAATAAAGGCTATTATCTAATGCAATAGCCTCTAGGCACACGTAGCCACTGAGAACATGACATGCGACTACGGTAATCCCAATTGAGATGTGTGCACACTGAATTCCAAATACTTAATATAAAAAAAAGAATGTAACATATCTCATTATAATTTTGAAATGTTGATCACACATCAGAAAATTACAATATTTGAATAGAGTTAAATAAAATATATTAAAATTACTTTTACCCATTTCTTATTACTTTTAAAGTGGTTAAGAGAAAATTTTTAATTATAAAGAGCTGCCCAGAAAAAAAATCCAGTCATAAATGCCTCTGTTTTTCATATTCCATGGCTGGATACTTTCCAGACAGACCTTGTATGTGTCTTGCATTATATTTCTATGGGACCATGCTAATCTAAAACCCATCCCCCAAATGCAATGTTCAGGTCCAACTAAAACCTTTAAAGTAAAATTTTTTTAAGATTTATTTTATTTTATTTTATTTTGAGAGGAAGGAGAGAGAGGGAGAGAAACACGGGAAGGGCCCAGAGCAGTCTCCATAGCTATATATCATTAACTGTGACACAGTTTCATTCCATACAGGTGGATGTAGGGCCTCCCGCATGGGAGATGAGAACCTTTATCACTGAACCATCCCAGCAGTTACCAGCTGTGCCACAGTTTAGCTGATGGGTTTGCACAGACCGTGTGGCCTGGCCTTGATCCCTGGACCTTGCGGTTACAAGGCAAGCACTCAACCTGCTGAGCTAACCTGGCATCCCATAAAGTAAATTTTTATTTAAAGGTGGAAAACAGGTTTTTCATGTCCTGTATACAATTTGAATTTCTGAATTGCAGAAAACTGTCTGTCTAAGGCAGGTATCAGTTAAGTCTTATACACACAATACCCTTCCAGAACTTGATCTCATCTGATACTTCTTGTGAGCTACATCTTCCAGATTTTCATCCTCTGGGTCCAATTTTCAGATATGCCAAGATAGAGCAGAGGACAAAGATAGCCACTATTTAGAATGTGGAATTAGAAGTCAATTGACCAGTTTGAATCCCAGATCCACATTTATTATCCACAAGTTATTTACCCTCTCTGTGACTCTCATACCTATTTGTAACATGATGATCATAATGGGGCATAACTCACAGAGCTGTTGGTGACAATGAGTAAGTATTCAGCCCAGGGCCTGGTATGTTGTGAACACTCCAGAAATGATGGCTAAGTACATTTATCAACCTCCTTGAACAGATAGAAAATGAGGACTCAGGGAACTTAAACTGTTTGCTTTAATGAGCATAAATCCTAAGCAGCAGCACCTGAAACTTATAAGAAAAAGATATTTTTTAATAATCCTCTCTGCCTGCTTTTTTTAATTGGTCAATTAAAGGGTAAAAAGGCAAGAAGTTTTAATCTTAGGGATCGTCCAACTTCTCACGTTAACTTGAACTATGGTGATGACGACTCCGAGTGTCACGCACTCTCAAGTAGAAACAACAGATGTTTCTAACATGGATGTCCTCACACATTTTCTACTGTCTTTAATATCCTCAGTAATACTTCAGGTCAACAAATGAGCATGCTGGTCCAAGACCAGAAAGCAGCACCTTTCACTTCAAGATTTCTTGTACTGTGTGTGTCTGATCACACTCAAGTCAACTGGTCGACTGAAACGGAACTCTGGGAGAAGAGAGAAGCTCTAATGACAGATCACAGCAACCTGCACAGTTCAGTGTGGACACCGACCTGCCACTGGGCGGATGGGAGTCACCAAACATGGCATGTGCTAATTAAATGAACTTCAGCCCACAGCCAGCCAACTAATGCTAAACCCTCACAACACCTTCTCTCACTAAGAGCAAAGGAGTCGGCAAAATACCACAGGTGACAGGAATGAATGAGCATCACAAGAACATCTGGAGCTACAGCATCGACAGGGTTTAATGAGCCTTATTTTGGGGGCTCATTCACAGCCATATTATAAAATTCAATATGCTATAAAAACTTAGGGTGCACATTTAAATTTTCTTTTAAAAGGAAACCACACTGATAACGGTTAAGGAGATACTGAAATTATGAGCTTATAGTAAGAAAAATGTTATCAGAAGCCCAATGTTTGTACTGCCCTTTTGGCTTTCACTATGAGGTTTTTCTGAAGTCTAAAATAGAAACTGTGTCTCAGGCTTTCTTAACTTTCTTAGATTTTAACTCAGCTACAAAATAATCCTTTACTGTCCACCAATGACCAAAAAATAAATAAAAATAAAAAGCTAACCACTTAAGTATTCTTTCCTTTAGAGATAAAGATAAGGCTATTGGCGTTTTCATAGCTAAGCCATATCCAAAGGGCAGGGGACCCTTCAGATTCAGCCATCTTACTTTCTTACCAGCCTCTGGATGGCAAATGGCAGGCTTGTAAACTAGCCACTTGCCAGGGGCACAGGATGGAGACTCTCTCTAGGTACAACTAAACTGGCCCTCACAGAGCAGCATGCAGTATGACGCTGTAACTGCTATAGTCCCCAAGTCTTCGAAGCTTCCTACAGAGACAAGCAGCTGCTGTGAACACCGTGCATGCACAGGAAGAACTGGTGGCATGAAAAGTTTACCGTGGCCCCAACTGAGGGTCCATCGTTAAGATAACCTCCTGTCACCCCTGCCCCAACTGCTCTAGAGATTCTGGCTTCTCATCTGCTGCTTTCCAGGTGCGAAACCACCTCGGGTCATTTCTGAGTGTCTGCTGTGAGGGGAGTGAATCGGAGGCCGGTGTCTAACAGAGGCCTCCCTCTGCAGGCAGGGACCCTGAGATCTACCGCTGAGGGATCCAACCCACAGCCTCATTCACTGAAGGTAGGTCCTGAAAGGTCTCCTCCAGGAACAAACACAATTGCACTGCCAGGAAAGAAGGACCAGCTTAGACACTGAAGAGCCATTAATGACCTTAAGGAGCATTTTGCTTAGAGATCCACATCAGCTTCTGCTATCCCCGCTACTCCGGAGAGCTTGGCCTTAGAGTTCATTTGCTGACAGGTCACAAGGGCAGGACTGAAGGTGTGGGAAACACTTTTCAAGCTGCTCTATAACAACTTCTCTGAACTCTACAAAGATAACAGGTATACTTTGGGGCAGAAACTGCTACCACTCCCCTAGTATCCGTTCCTCCTCTCTTCTTTCGAATTTCACCCCTGCCCAGGTTTCAGCAGGACGGCTGGCTATCCAGCTTCACTTGCACGAAGAGGAGTAACCATGTGGCCAAGTTCCAGCAAATGGTTTCTGAGCAGAAGCAAAATGCTCAACTTCTCCATCTCACCACTAGAAACAATTAAGAGCACACCCAGGTTTAATCCTGTGCTGATGATCAAAGAACCAAGTCAGCACCTCTATGAGACAAGAACAAACCTGAACCTTATTGAGACTGTTATTTTGGATCTCTTCATTACAGCCTCTAAATCTGAGCGTAACATACTCTTCTGATCTACGAAGTGGGATTCCTAAAATCACACACAACTCAGTAAGAATCCCCCAAGTAATGTTTTCTGAGTCAATGCGAGTATTTGGTACACATCAGCTGCCACCTGGGGATGACCTTTCCATAGGCAGAAGGCAATGAGAAAGCAGGTTCTGCTGGTCCCATTCCCAGCTTCCAAGCGAAACGCCACCAGGCCAACAACCAGCTCCCGCCCCTCTTCTCCCACAGGGGTGCTGGCCTGAGTGCAGCCTGAGAGGCTGAGCTTTTCTGGGGCGGGACAGTGACAGCCAACTGTCAAGGGACATGACCATCAAGACCGTAGCTCAATGGCAAAACAGAAAAGCACCTTCTCACATGCTATAGGCCAGGGGTGGCCAACCTTTTGGCTTCCCTGGGCCACATGGAAGAAAAATAATTGTCTTGGGCCACACATAAACTACACTAACACTTACAATGGCTGATCAGCTAAAAAAAAAATTGCAATAAATCATAATGTTTTAAGAAAGTTTATGAATTTGTGTTGGGTTGTTTTCAAACCATCCTGGACCATATGTAGCCCGTGGGTCACGGGTTAGACAAGCCTGCGATAGGACCAGCTAAGTCCCTGGCAGAACCAAAAACAGTGGTAACCACCTTCTTTCAAACCAAAAGAAATAGGGGTGTTTACTGAGCACTACCATGTTGAAGGCACTCTGTCAATTACTACACATGCATAATGGATTTTTAAAAACATTTTACTTTGAAATAATTCGAGACTGACAGGAAAGGTGCAAAAATTGTACAGAGAATTTCTACCTACCCTTTACCAAGCTTCCCCTAAGGATAACACCTTGCATAAAAGTTGTACAATTAGCAAAAGCCAGAAAGTCACACTGATATAGTACTGATACCTAAATCTACACACCTTGTTTGCATTTCACAATTTTTCCACTAAGTTTTTTTTGTTTTGTTTTTTTTAAATCTGGTCCAGGACCCAATCCAGGATCCCATGTTGCATTCTTCATCTTCTCTAATCTGTGATACTTTAGAAGAGTCCAGGCCAGTTATTTTCAAAATGTTTCTTTTGTTTTCTAATGATTAAATTGAAGTCACAACATCTATACTTTTGGCAAGAATACCACAGATGTGACATTGATTTCTCAATGTGTCATCTCTGGGGGTATATGATATCGTTGTGATGTTATTACTGGTAACGTTAACCCTCGGTCACTTGGTAACAATGGTGTTCTCCACTGTAGAGTACTATTTTCTCTTTGTAATTAGTACGTGACTTATAGAGAGATACTTTGAGATCATGCAAACACCTGTTTCTCATTATATGTTCACTTACAAACTTTAGTAACCATGGATGGTTCTTGCCTACAACAATTATTACTATGATGTTTGCCCCATGGTAATCTTCCACTTCTTTCATTCCTTCTATACTTCTAATTGGAATTCTACTGTGAGAAAGAGCTGCTCCTTCTCTCATTTATTTATATATTTAATGATTTGCTTATATCAGCATGACTCATAGATATTTATTTAAGGCTCATAACACAATACTATTGAAATAATGGAATTTTTAATCCTGAAAATAATTCTAAAATTATCCCTTTTACAGATTAGAAAAATTAGGTAGAAAGAGATTAAAAACCCTGTATATGGTTTACTACAATTCAGTAGCAGAGATGTAAAGCCAATCTGACTGACAAGTTCAAGTTCTAATTAACAAATTATCCAGCTTCTAGAGGAAATAAAGTGATGTCATCTCAATGAGCAAAAAAGCAGAATGTGATCTTCCAAAATATTAGGACAGAAGAAGAGAAATAAATATCTGAAGCTCTTCATTTTAACAAGCAAGAACTACCTACTCCAAAGTTCCTTACCATCTTCCCAGCTAAGCAGCCCCACCCCATAGTGTATATAACACAACAGTGACCGCTCAAAGTGCTCCAGGAGGACTCGGGGCAATTCTACCAACACACAGAGTGCTGGCCGCCAACAGCAATAAAGAGCAATGTTAGTGATCAAAATGAAGGTTTAAAAGTTAAGCTGGGTCAGAGGTTAGTCAACTTCAATAAGACCACTTTCCCAACTACTAAATCTACTTTGGTCTACAATTTACATGGGCTGTTTAAATGATCAAGGTTCTTACACTGTGTGTCTGTCTGTTCAGTAAAAATGATTCAGCTTTTAATTCAAATAACCAACACTACCCCCCACCTCCGCCACCCAAGGAAGCATCTGATTACCTAATAACTTTTACGTTCTCACTATCATCCCTAACTTTCCTTCTGGTTTTCAACATGACTCACAAAATTCATCATTACTATTAATTATTGTTTACTCTAAAAAGTATTGAGGCTCTGCTGTCTCACTCTCAGCTTTAAGACATATCTTTCAGCCACACGTTAAATCAAGCTTGGGCCACATGAAGCCTAGAATGGCTTTGAATGCCACCCAACACAAATTCGTAAACGTTCTTAAAATATTATGAGATTTTTTCGGTGTGTGGTTTTTCTTTTATCTCATCAGCTATCACCAGTGTTAGTGTATTTTATGTGTGGCCCAAGACAATTCTTCTTCTTCCAGCATGGCCCAGGGAAGCCCAAAGGTTAGACACCCCTGCTTTAAATTAATCATGAGCATGGGTCCCATTTTCTTTGAAAATGAATTACACAAGGGTTTTCCTGCAAGGGATTTCAGACTCCTTTTGGATGAACCCTTAAAACAAAATTCACAACCTTTATTACATACACAAACCCTTTCAAGGAACGTATAACACACCCTGTTCACACAAGGAGCTGAATGGCCGGTCTCGTGGGTAAGTCGGTAAGTACCAGAGAAGGGCTGACTAAATCCAGTTATGCGTCCCTATGCCACTCTCCAGTCCTTCATCTGCAAGAAGCTCATGTGCTAAAGAGACAATGACTTTTATAAGCTGAAGAAAAATTAGTGAGACCATAAACTACCTTGTATTTCTCATTCTCTCACTGTCACCAAGGGTTTGTGATATGACTTGGAACAAGTAAAGAACGAGTTTTCTCTCCTATGCATGTCCAAATAACAAGGTGAGCCTTCTGGCTCATATGGGTAAGACATAAAGAGTAACAATCCACATTAACCCTTTTAGTGCGATGGGCCGATATATCGGCTCATACGTAGACCATAGTTAAAAGCGCTATAACTTACTATATTTTTTCTTGTATGGTGTATGGTTATTGTCTCATCTACAGTGTCAATTCTCTGCTTTATATAACATGTTTTTGTTATTTTTTATCATCAATTCTAAATGCTTTTCATGAAGCATAAGTTTTACTATAATTTTGACGTTGATTTGTTTACGTGTCAGGAAACTCAGCCTAATCATACCCTCGTTTTTTTACCCTTCACATTGCTCGCTAGTACTGCTGGCAGAAAGTAGCACTGAGAGGGTTAAATACCAAGGTATGTCAGAAGGGCAAATACAGAGCAAAGCCTGCCAGTGGCCATAGACCCGAAATGCTTAACCACGGCACATAGTGCCACTGTACTACTTGCCGCCTCCTCCAGGAATGATGAAATACTGTCTTGGACACTGGGATGGGGGACAGGAGAGCCTACCACCCTTGGTCTTTCAGCCCTCCCTGGGGCCCCTGGCAGAAGCCCCCAGGCCTACACCTCTACCTCAAGACCTGTGTCCAATTCACCATTTTCCTACTGGACCAAAAATGTTCACAGAAAGCAACCCCCCCCCCCCCACACACACACACACACTAAAACAAACTGAAATGCACACCTGACAGAAATTCCAGGTGACCAATCTCATTAGTATTTCCCCACTTGCTTCTTTTAGTTGAGAGTCAGAACAGAAATTGTAAGGCTATTCATTCTTTTACAAACATTTCCTGAGCCATCTTCTATGTGTCAGCAACGACAAAACCAGAGTGAAGGCTCTGCTCTCCATGAAGCTTTACATTCCAGTATGGTACACGAGCAATGAGCATCCAAGACATACTACAATGTGTCACAATAATAAAGCCATCAGTGCTCCTGAGAAGATAAAGCAAGGCCAGGGGACAGAGTGGTAGAGGCAGGTGGGAGACCACCTGATAGTGGTCAGGAAAGCCCTCACTGAGAAGGAAGCATTTGTGAGGAGGCCTGAAGGAGCGAGGTGGTGAGGCGTGCAGATGGCTGTGTGGGGGACACTGATTACAAAGGTCCCAAAACGGGGCTGTCCTGGCCTGTGCAGGAACAGCAGGCAGCCTCCAGGCTTGACCCCAGGAAATGGAGGGAAAGTAGAAACAGTCTAAGAACTGAGGTCAGAAACCAAACCAGGGACCTGTCATCTAGAGTCTGGGGCCATGGATAAGACTTGAGGTTTAACTGTACATACTGTGGAAATCCATCAGAGCTTTGTAACAGTTACATGAACAGATACAACTACTAAAAGATTCCCTCTGTTTGCTCCGTGGAAAACACAAGATGTGGACCAATGGCAGAAGCAGGAGCAGTTAAAGAGGCAAGATGACAATGTTTTGGAACAGAGTAGTAACAGTGGAGGTGATGAGACATGGTTCGGTCAAATTTAGAACCAAATTCCTCAAGCAAGAAAGAGACACAGAGGCTATCTAAAAAATAATTTAAGAATTAGAATACAGATGACGAGCCATAATATAATGATGCAATAATATTATCTTTTTGTATAAACAATAACACACAGGGCATTATGCTAAGTGAAATAAGAAAGACAAAGAAAGAACACGTAATATTACTTATATTGAAATCTAATTAAAAAAAAAACAAAAGAAACAAACAAACTAAAAAAAGCTCACAGACACAGAGAATAATTGTTGGTTGCCAGAGGTGGAGGATGGGGGAAATAGGTAAAGGGGTCAAAAGATACAAATTTTGTGTTATAACCATGGGGATGTCATGTACAGTATGGTGCCTACAGTTAAAAATACTGTATTGAATATTTAAATGTTGCTAAGGGTAAATCCTAAAACTTCTCATCACAAGGAAAAATTTTTGTAACTATGTATGATAAGACAAATATTAACTAGACATATTGTGATCATGTCAAGATATAAACATATATACATAATCATGTTGTACACATGAAACTAACATCTCAATTATGTTTCAATTAAAAAATATATATATCACCACAGAGGGTGGGAGAAGTTACCCAGCATGAAGAAGCTGCCACAGTCCATACTTGCATCCCTAATATTATTAACTAAGAAACTAGCTACAGTTACCCTGAGTCTCACCCAGGATCAGTCACCTGAAACCAAGTGGTGCCCTAAAGAGAAAGGAGTCACGATTCTGCACTCACCCTGTAAAACTAAAGTCACTCCCATTTTACTCCTGTCATCCAGGTTTGACAGGAGATTAGAGGAGGGAGGAGCTGGGAGGAGGGGCAACTTCAGTGACCAGCAGAGAGAGGAAAGGGAACACACAAGTCACCAGCCTGGAATAACACAAGGAGAGCTGCTGGTCAGGGAAGCTCACAGGCACCCAGAGATCTTGTCAGGTGTCACATCTGCAGATTGTGGGCCCGGAATATAGCCAGCTGAGCTGCCTTAGCAACAGTATCTCTATCCAAAGTGATAAATTAGCCTGCTCTCTAACAAATTCAGTTCACTTCTTAAACAATACCTGTCCTGGAAATAATATGAGAACAAGCAAATTCCAACCAGTGGATGGAAAGGGCAAATCAATCGTTGGGTTTGCCCTCAAGTCCCCTCAGCCAGAGAGAAATGCTGGAGGCTGGGGGAAATGGAGCTCAGAAGAGAGCTAATGTATCCCAAATTTCAAATTAAGTAAAAAGAAAAGAGCTGATAAAAAGATACTTGAAAAAATTCTAACTCCCTTCTGCCCATCTTAATTAAATTCACATTATTTTTTAACCTTCTCCTCACTTTGCTTCATAGAACCCGAAATTTATTAATTCTTTGATTTCTATTCCTGTCTGTTCAACTAGACCTTGAACTTCTTGACAACAAAGGCTATGTCTCTGCTTAATTTCCCATGTCTCCCCAGAACTAGAATCCTGCCTGGAAAATACCAGGCCTGAAATAATTTATCAAAAGAACAAATTAATATCTCTTCTAGATTTATAAAAACTCTTAGTAAAGTAATATGTTTGGGATGCCAGGATAACTCAACAGGTTGAGTGCCAGCCTTGCAATTGCAAGGTCCAAGAATTGAATCCCGGCCCTGGCCCGTGCAAACCCGTATGCTGAACTCAAGCACACTGGTAACCTCCAGCATGGCAGCGAAGGTTCTTGCCTCCCATATGCGAGACCCCTGGTTTGGTTTCCAACCTGCACATCCCCACATCTACCTATGAGTAATGAAACTATGTCACAAGTAATGATGTACACCTATGGAGACTGCTCTGGACTCCACCCCCACCCCCTTGTCTCTCTCTCACCTTCTCTCAAACAATAAAATAAAGTAATATGTTTTACATATCTCATACATACATTATATAATATGTACATTATATATAATATGTGTGTGTGTGTTTCATGCTTAATGGGAAAACTGGAAGCATTTTTGGCAAAATTATAACAGCACTAAGGCAAGAATGATCGCAGTAACCACAACTATTTAAAACTGTTTTGGGGAAAGCTGGGATGGTTCAGCGGGTAAAGCGGTCGCTTTGAAGCCCTGAGGACCAAGGATCAAATCCCAGCCCCGGCCCATGCGGACCCACATGCTGAACTGGGGTGTGCCCCCAGTTCAGGTCTTGCAGGGACCTATGTGGGAGGCTCCCAGCCCAGTTCCTGCCCTGCACAGCTCTGTGCCCGCCTATGGAGTAAAACTATACGAAAAACTAATGTCAACTATGGACACTGCTCTGGGCCCTCTCCCTTCTCTCTGTCTCTGTTTCTCTCTGTCAAAAATCAATCAAATAAATCTTTAAAATTGTTTTGGACATTATTATCACTATTTACAACAGCTAAGATTTTTTACCAGCAAAACCAAGAAATTCAACAAAGAAACTACAACAAAATATAAGAGAATGCACAAGTATTTAGATTTCTGGGAATAAAGTCAACCCACAGAAAGCAATGGCCTCTCTGTTTACAAGTAATAGCCTCCCTGTTTACAGGCCAGTCAATCAAGTTGCCCAATCAGGTAAATATAATGGAAAACATCCCATTTGCAAAAGCAATAAAAGGGACAACATACTTAGCAATGAAAAGGAATAAGTACAATCCATACACTTTTAAATGCTCCTGAGGGACTCAAGAGATCACTAAAGTGAGCTCAAAGATGAATAACTATGTCCTTATCTTTGAAAAAGATATTCAGATGTCAATCCTTAAGTAGCGTATAATGCAATCTTAATAAAAAGAAAAACCGATATGGTGGTAGCAGCAGTGGTATTCTTAAGAACTAGACAAGCTAACCCAAGTTATTATGAAAAACAACCACCAGGAAAGGCTGAAATGAAGCAGGTAAGGTCAGCCAGAGTGTGCTGGCCTTATTAGATTCTAAACCATATTCTAAAGTGACAATACATAAAATACTCTAGTTCTGGCAGAAAAACAGATACACAGACCAATGGAACAGAATTGAAAAACCATAAATAAACCCACAAATATATGTACAGATTATTTTTGACAAAGGAGCAAAAAATATTCAGTGGGGAAAAGAAAGCCTCTTCAGTAAATGGTGCTGGGAAAATCGGAAAACCACATGCAGAAGAATGAATGTGAACTGTGATATCTCACCATATACCAAAATTAATTCAAAATGGATCGAAGACCTCCAAATAAGAACTGAAACAATAAATTGCATAGAAGAAAATATTGGTACTAAACTTATAGATCTGGGGTTCAGGGAGGACTTTATGAATCTGACCTCAATGGCAAGGGAAGTAAAAGCACAAATAAACAAATGGGACCTTATTAAGCTAAAAAGCTTCTGTGCTTCAAAGGAAACCGTCAACAAAGCAAAGAGGCAACCAACCAACTGGGGAAAAATATTTGCAAACAATGCCTCTGATAAGGGGCTAATATCAAAAATATACAAAGAACTTGTACAACTCAACAAGAAAAAAACAAGCAATCCAATTAAAAAATGGGCAGATGACCTTAACAGACACTTCTCTCATGAAGACATACAAATGGCCAACAGATATATGAAAAAATGCTCAGTTCACTAGCTATTAAGGAGATGCAAGTAAAAACCACAATGAGATACCATCTTACACCTGTTAGAATGGCTATAATCATCAAGACAAGGGATAACAAGTGCTGGAGAGGCTGTGGACAAAAAGGAACCCTCATACACTGCTGGTGGGAATGTAAACTGGTACAACCACTATGGAAGGCTGTATGGAGAGTCCTCAAAAAATTCGGAATGGAATTACCATATGACCCAGCAATCCCTCTCCTGGGTTTCTACCCAAAAAACTTGAAAACCTTAGTCTGTAAAGATACATGTACCCCAAAGTTCATTGCAGCACTGTTCACGGTGGCCAAGTTGTGGAAACAACCAAAGTGTCCTTTGTGAGATGACTGGACAAAAATGTTGTGGTACATTTACACAATGGATTACTACTTAGCGATAAGAAAACATGAAGTACAGCTATTTCTGACAACATGGATGGACCTTGAGATCATCGTACTAAATGAGATAAGTCAGACTGAAAAAGTCAAGAACCATATGACTTCACTCACAGGTAAAATATAAAACTGAAAGTAACAAAGAAACAAAAATTAATGGACACATGTCACAAATTATTGTATTTCATCTTTTCTTAACGCTGAGTAGTATTCCATTGTGTAAATGTACCACAACTTCTTTATCCAATCATCTATCAAAGGGCACTTTGGTTGTGGACCTTGAAACCATCTTATTAAGCAAAATAAGTCAGACTGAAAGAATCAGGAAACATATGATCTCACTTATAGGTGGAATATAAAACTGAAAGTAACAAAGAAACAAAAACTTATGGACACACTCAATAGTTTGGTGGTTACCCGAGGGAAAGGGAGGAAGGGGGAGGAAGAGTGGAAGTGGGGGGTAGTTGGGAGAGGGCACCAGATATACGGTGACAGAAGGAGAGCTGATTCTGGGTGGTGAGCACATAATGCAATACATAGGTGATGTAAAGTAGATATGTACATCTGGAAACTATCTAATTGTTACCAACCAATGTCACCCCAATAAACTTAACAATAAAATAAATATATAAATAAATAAAATAGAATAAAACAAATAAATGCTCCCCTAAAAAAAATTTTTTTTCATGGACACAGACAATCATTTAGTGGTTACCTGAGGGTAAGGGAGTGGGAAGTAGGGAGGTGTATCAAGTATATGGTGATGGAAAGAGAATTGACTCTGGGTGGTGAGCACATAATGCAATGCATAGACAATGTAATGTAGAGCTGTACACCTGGAACCTATGAAATTTTTCCCAACCAATGTCACCCCAATAAATTTAACAATTAAGAATAAAATGAACAAAATAAGTGTTAATTTGGGGGATAAAAAAGAACACACAGTTTCAGCTTCACAGGATCAATCCATGATAAACTCTCCTTTAACTCAAGAAAAAATATTAAAAGCAAAAAAAGAAAGAAAATGTGGTACATATATACAATGGAATGTTCCTCGGCCATAAGAAAAGATGAAATACTGCCATTTGCAACAAAACGGATGGACCTTGAGATCATCATGCTACGAGAAGTCATGCTAAGTAAGTCAGACAGAAAAGGTCAAGGACCACATGGCCTCACTCATATGTGGCATACAAAACAGAAAGCAACAAGCAAGCAAGACAGACAATCAAACAAAAAACCACAGACGCACAAAACAGTTTAGTGGTTACCACAGGGGAAGAGCTAATGGGGACGGGGTGGCAGAAGAGGTTAAAGGAGGTCTAATATATGATAATGGAAGGAGAACAGACTCTAGGTGGTGAACACAAAATGCAATATACTGATGATGTATTAAAGAAATGTACACTTGAAACTTACATAATTTTACTAAGCAATGTCACCCAAATAAATTTAATAAAGATTTTTTAAAATAATAAATAAATGGGGAAGCCGGGATGGCTCAGTGGGTTGAGCGCTCACTTTGCAGCGCCGGGGACCAAGGATCGAATCCCGGCCCTGGCCCGTGCAGAACCGTATGCTGAACTGGGAGCTCTCCCAGTCCAGTTCTCTCTCTCTCTCTGTCAAAATAAATAAATAAAAATATATTATAAAAAATAATAATAATAAATAAAAAGGCAAGGAAATTATGCTTTTCATAAAATTAAATTTATTTAGTGAAATGAATGACCCTTTATTCTAAGACTATATTGCGAGGGGTGGTGGAGGCATTAAAGTGTACTTTTATGACATGATGACAACCGCTGATTGTCACTGTGCTTTAAAAATGTCCTTACTGAGTAAAATAAAAAAACACTAACACTGATATTGCTCCTCAAATTCTGAATTTCAGTTCACAAGTAAAATTCAAAATTCTGGAACCACTGTTTTAAATAATTATGGAGCTTTACAAAGATGGACACAGGGTCTAATGTGTGCATATTATACTATACCCTGATTTTCTTATTTCACTTACACATGCCCATGTAGTAATAATACTGACCAGACTTTTAACTTTCTATATAGTAATTCAGTATGTTAAATATATTACTTATTTAGTCATTCCCATGAGTTTTGTATTGGTTCTGTTTATTAATATGAATAGCTTTACCCAAATGAAGTTTCTTCCTTCTATTCCAAATTCCATGGATTATTTCCTCAGAATATATTTCCCAATAAGGAATTTATGAGTCAATGGTAATACACAGCTTTGTTTTGTGTTAACTTATTATTTATTACCACGCTGTAGCAAAAGAGACAACATGCAACATTGCCCACTTACCCCAACCAGTCCCTATTTTAGGTAATCTGACAAAGTAGTCTTTTTAGTTCTTAAAGTGCTACTAAGGATATATTTCTGTTCTCCTCATAATGATATTGAGCCTCCAATTCCCTAAACTCATCCCTCCTAACAACTTTCAGGGAGGACTTGGGTACTGACCTTTGGTATCTCAATTCTTTATATTTTGGATGATAACCATTTAATCTTTTAAACTACCTCATTATTTTTACCCATGCTATGGCATTCCATTTAAAATTTATTTCATTGCCTTTGGCTGGGCTATTTTTCTTTTATCCTTCAGATATTCAAGCACATCTGTCTTGTGTATGATGATTTTCTCCATTGCTTCAGTAGTCCTACGTTTATCTTCTCTGTACAGCTGGGTTAAAAATGCAATTCCATTTTCTTGTAGTTATTTTATAGATAAATACAGTGGAATCTAAAGGCAGAGGTCTTTATATCATACAATTTATACTTTTAAAACTGCGAAGTTTTCTGGATGAATGGAATTTGCTCAGATAATTCTCAGGGTGGTGAACCTGTCCACATCATAAAATGACAAATGTCACAAACAGTTACCCTTCTCCAATTAGGAGTGAAGCTGAACATGATATCTGAAAATCAAAACTTTCAATGCTTTCTTCAGAGGTGTTCAATATCCTACAATTCTCTCAATTACCAATGTATTCACATACTTCTCTGTAGGGAGCCGGTGCGGAGCCTGAACGAAAAGGTTTCAGGGGGCCTCGATGGCAAAACCTCGGTTCCCAGGGCCTAACAGGAGGGATCGGCCTGGGCCTTGATGGCAAAGCCTCAGTCCCCCCTTTTGTTTCCCTCGGGCAGTGTGTGTGTGTGGGCGGGGGGGAGGTAGTTGGGTGATTAGTTATAGAAAAATGTGTATGTGCAGCTTCGCATGAAGGCCAGTCGGCAGATGCCAATAGATTTGTGGCCCATGATCTACATGTCAAAGGCTTCACTGGAAGGGGCTGTTATCTCCTGTAAAGATCTGTTCACACCGCTTTGCTACGCTAATGACTGTTATGGTAAACTTGTAATGGTAAACATTTGCTATATAAGATAAGCAATAAAGCTATTCGGGGCTGCTCCTATTGAAGACAGCCGGCTGGCCATTTGGTTTGTCTATTAATTCCCACCACTCGAACTTGGGGACTTCGTTCAGCCAGGCTGGTTCCTGGCACACTTCTCAACAACTTTCACTTTCAGCAAAAAAGGTCATCGAGAGAAAAAAAGCATTCATGGGATGCTGAATTGGCTCAGCAGGTTGAACACTCCTTTACAGCCTCAGGGTCCAAGGATCGAATCCCAGCCCGTGCAGACCCATATGCTGAACTGGGGTGGGCTTTCCCTGTGGGAGGCTCCCAGCCTGGTTCCTGCCCTGCACAGGTCCACGCCCACCTGTGGAGTGAAACTGTATGAAAAAATATTGACATACAACTATGGAGACTGCTCTGGGCCCGCTCCCTTCTCTATATCTCTCTCTTTTTCTCTCTCTCTGTCAAAACAAAGAAAAGAAAAACAAAAGAAGAACAATAAAAATAAATCTTAAAAAAAAAGAAAAGAAAAAATCATTCATCTGAGGAGAAATACTCTTGCCCAGGGGTACAAAAAACCAAATCAAAGTGGCTATGGGACCATCTTGCCTAATTATTTTTCATATAATGAGATTCTCTGTGAAGTTACCATAATCCCCCTACCCAAAAGGTGAAAAATGAAGAGAAAATAAAAAAGGCATCATGTATGTAATTGTTCATCATATTGTATAATCTTTTACATATCTACATATGTAATTAATATAAAAAATAAAAACAGAAGTGAATTCATTGAAAGTTTAACAGGTATGATTATAGGTGATTCTGATTTTCTTCTTCAGGCTTTTTTTTTTTGCAATGCATACTTGCATTATATACTTTTTATAATAAAAGTTTTTATACACAATACACAAAAAACATACTTTTATTCTTTTAAAAATCTGACTTGTTAAAAAATGGAGGTAGAAAAGATTATGACATTATATTGAATTAAAGGCTACTAAAAATCAAGCTAAAGCACCTCAACTTTTATTTAGTCCACTGCTCACCAAACATAAGCACCCCATTTTTTCAAACATACAAAGCCTCCTATCATAGTTATAATAGTAATTATCAGAGGTTTATTACAATAGAATTAAAAGAATTCTCAAAATACCAGAAACTTTAAACTTGCCTTTTTTTCTTTTTTAAAGTTATAGTTTCTAAAATATTTGCAAAATTGGGGAAGCCGGGATGGCTCAGTGGGTTAGGCGCTCACTTTGCAGCCCCAGGGACCGAGGATCAAATCCCAGCCCCGGCCCATGCGGACCCATATGCTGAACTGGGAAGTGCCCCATTTCAGTTCACACTGGGATGAGACCCCGGCCCAGTTCCTGCCCTGTGCAGCCCCGCACCCGCCTGTGGAGTGAAACTATGTAGAAAAACCAATGATGTGCAACTATGGAGACTACTCTGGGCCCTCCCCCTTCTCTCTCTGTCTCTGTATCTATCTCTATCTCTCTCTCTCTCTGTGTCAAAAACAATAAAAATAAATCTTAAAATACTTGCAAAATATATCTGCAAAGAGGTTTACATAAAAGTGATATGATGGCACTGTGGATCAATTTTTTTAAGTCTTTATCTGTTAGACAAATATTGAAGCATTTACTAGCATTGATGAAATAAAATATTTATGATCTCCTTAAAATAGTCTAGCAACAAAAATATGTGGTGGGAAAAAATGGATAAAATAAGAACTGAAAGTTGGAATTATTTAAGTTACCCTAAGTGATAGGTCCAATTGTTCTATTCTATTTCGTGTACATTCAAAATTTTTCCGTAATACA
>PVKE010001809.1:65260-92486 GCA_004027555.1 Craseonycteris thonglongyai
CTTCAGTGCATATTTATTTCTATTTTACTTTTTGACAGATAGAGAGAGAGACAGAGACAGAGACAGTTAGAGAACCGAACTGTGGGAACTCCCCAGTTCAGCACGTGGGTCCTGCCTGGGCCGGAGCCGGGATTCGATCCTCGGTCCTCATGGCCTCAAAGCGAGCGCTCAACCCGCTGAGCCGTCCCGGCTTTCCCGTATCTTTTTTTATTAGGCAATAAAGAGTACGTGCATGTGTAAAATATATCAAGTGGGGAAGCCAGGATGGCTCAGTGGGTTAGGCGCTCACTTTGCTGCCCCGAGGACCGAGGATCGAATCCCGGCCCTGGCCCGTGCGGACCCATATGCTGAACTGGGGAGTTCCCCCAGTTCAGTTCTCAATGGGGCAAGACTCCAGCCCAGTTCCAGCCCTGTGCAGCCCCGCCCACCTGTGGAATGAAACTATGTGGAAAAACCAATTATGTGCAACTATGGAGACTGTTCTGGGCCCTCCCCCTTCTCTCTGTCTCTGACTGTATCTCTCTCTGTCAAAACAATAAATAAATCTTTAAAAAAAAAAATATCTTTCATTTACATATACAAATTTGATTCAGAAGATTTCAGATTTTCTGTCCTAGACCAAAATCAGATCAAGATAATCAGCCAACACAGCACCACTTGGCTCATGACATTTAAAAAATTAAATAAGATACAAGCTGACTCATGTAGCAGCAAGACCCAATTCTAGGGTCCCATTCTCCTGCTTGCCACAGAAGAGGACCTCTACTACTTCTCTAAGAAAAGAAGCTGGTCTGTGTACGAATCAGTTGCAGACAAAAAGCGTCAATACAACAGAAGTTAGGCAGCCAAGAACAACAGCATTGATTTTATATAGTCTGTTCTTGATAATAGCTGCACAGGATGATATGAATCCTGAGGAGCTGGGACTCCCAGACTGATGACTTCCCAGTGTATCAAAAGTAAAACAAAACACAACCCCACATGTGTTCACAAGGTACTCCCAGTTGAAAGATTTTCATACATGATCACAAATGAGCCCTGGATCTCCCTTAAGAGGTTGGTATGGCTTAGGTTATCTCCATTTTACAGATGCAGAAACTCAGGTGCAGAGCTGTTAAAAGGTTTGCTCTCAAACAACTGGGTCTTCTGACTCCAAGGACAGTGTTATTTTCACCACCCAACCCCTCCCAACCCCTTCCCCACCCCACACACACATACCCCGAGTGTCTGCTGGAAGGAGGTAAGCACTTCATAAAATGAAACAGGGCAGACAAGAGGGAAATAGGCTTTAGGCCTAACACTTCCTGAGTTCCAAAACCCCCTCCACTAATTCCTGCTTGCCCATTATTTTGTACTGTCTCTCTGCATGGGGATTTGTGTTCACACCATGCTTTCTGTCAACTTGCTTTCTCTGCTTTCTGAACTTTGACAGAGGCCTCCTAACAACTCACTTAACCTAAGAAACAGAAAGAATTGTTTTTAAACCAGGAGGGACTGTCATGGCTGTGTGGGTGGGACGTTTGCTGCTGGTCCTCTTGCCTCATCAAGATGGTACAAAGGAAGAGAAGTTGGCAGATCAACAGTCACAGCAGTCCACTCCCACGGACCACTTCACCTAGTAGGAGAGCAAGGCCTACCTCTCTGACTTCGTGAAGCTGGCCGGAATACTGACTCCTGGCTCTTCGGGCGGCTGCAGGCGACTTGTGATGAGTGATTGTGACAACACCGGGGGCCCCCACACCGAGGTGTCTCTGGCTACAGGGAGATGCAGAATTGGGTGTTCCATGGGGGAGCAAAGTGAGACTTCGGCTTCGGGAGCTTGGAGTAGTCTAGAATAAGCAACAGGTGTCAAAATTCAACAACCGACCTGCAGAACACAGCGAAGTGTTGGCTTCCATTTACTTTGGATTTCTTTGTCATTCCCCTTTATGTTTAGAGAGATAAAGGCATGGGAGAGGTATAGCAGCACTACACACCCAATCCCACACTCATTCACCTAAGAGACAATTTCCATTAAACAGCCTTCTGATATCACCCCGGTTGTGTCTCCTGCCCCACACTATGGCAGTGAAGAGCTACTCAGAGTCTGCCAGACACCACGGGCTTTCATGGGTCTGTGTCCCTGCACGTATTAGCTCCTCATCCTAGAATGCCCATTCCCTCCTGGTTGGCAAACTTCAGATGAAACTTCAAGGCTCAGCTCAGTGTTCTGTGTGTGTGAAGTTTCTCCCTGTCTGTCTCAGCCTCTCCACTGCTCTTATTCCACAGCACAGAGATTACCATATTTTTCGGTCCATAAGATGCACTCCCCCCCCCCCCAAAAAAAGTGGAGGGAAAAGTGTGTGCATCTTATGGAGCGAATACTGCAAACAAGAGTGCACGTTGAGGACCTTAATGATGCCATGGGGAAGCCTGCAGCCAGATCAGAAAGCAGGGACTGCATGGAAGGAGAGCAGGTCCAGGAAGGTCAGGTGCATCTTATGGAGCAAAAAATACAGTATATTCATCATCTGGCTACTTACCTAAGAGACTCTCTCAAATTCATCTTTATATCCCCAAAAATCTTACACATAATGACTGTTTAATTTATTAGGTACTTAATAAATGTTAGTGGCATGAATGAATGTACTGAGCTACCCACTAAATAATCCCCATTTGTTAGTACAGTGTTTATATTTCACCCTGTAGTAGTATATAATCCAAATAATTTAGTATATGATAAAGATGGCATCTCAGTTTAGTGAAGATGAATTTTTCAATAACTGGTATTGAGATAACTCGGCAGTCATCTGAAAAACAAAGTTGGATTTATCTTTCAGATCACAGACCCTAAATGGAGCCAAAAAAATAAGAAAAAACAAAAGCACTAGGAGAAACCTTGTAGTCTTGGGCCGGGAAGGCCTAACACCTCAAAATCCAAAAGCCAGAAAAGAAATGCTTGATAAGTTGGATTACTTAAAAACTAAAAATTTATGCACAAGAAACAGATTTTAAAGACTTACTCCCCAAAACGACAAAGCCAAATGACAAACTAGGAAAAATATTTTCAACTTGTTTCACAGACCAAAGGCTCATTATTCTAATTTATAATTAGTAATATAATTCCTAGGAATTAATAAGAAGAGCAAACCATTAAAATGGGGCAAGATGTGGACAGTTCACAAAAAAGACAAACGGCCATTAAACCATACGAAAACATGTTCAACTATATTCATAAGATAAGTGCAAATTCAAGCCACATTTTGATACCATCTTTCACTGGTCAGATGGTCAAAATCCAAGTGTGAGTATATAGCCTGAAGACAACACCTCAGAGAAACGGGTGTGTTCATGTATAATAAGGTGGCAAAAACCTGTGAGGAGGACAGTCTGGCAGTACCTGTAGCCATTACAAATGACTTCCCTGTGATCGAGCAGTGCCCTGTTTGGAAATGTATTCTCCAATACCACACACACAGGTGAAATAGCATATGTCCCCATTAGTGACTGCAGCTGTATGTTTAATGGCAAAAGATGGAAAACCACCCAAATATTCATCAGTTTCGGACAGGTTAAATAACTGATAGTACACCTAATAGAATACTATCAAGCTATTAAGAGAATAATGAGAAAGGTCTCTATGAGCTGATATGAAAACAATCTCTAAAGTGAAAAAGGCAAGGTGCACAACTATTCTATAGTATGCAAATTTTGTGTCAAAATGTGAAAAATTGTATCTTTTTAATTTTTTGTTTAAAATTCCATTTTCCACATCTTCTCATTTGTTTAAAATTACTTGTTTAAAACACAAAAGTACTCTAGAAAGATACCCACAAAAACTAAAGTTGCTATTTATTTGTGGAGAAGCAGGGAATGAAAGAGTAGGAGCAGAGACAGAGAGATTTTTCACTGTTCAGTGTTTTTATATTCTTTCACTTTGAGCCATGTAAATATATTACCTATCCAAAAATTTTAAGTTCTACATAAAATTCACATTCTTCATGCTCCTATACTTCAACTTGAGAAAAGGCAGTTAGATGAAATGTTGGATTCATGCCAGTTTCTATATTTCAATTATCAGATATTTACTGAATACCTAGTACACGAAAATGAGAATATTTACTGTGTGGTGTCAAGGAGAAATACAATGACTATCCGGAAAAAATTCAGCCATCAATGCCTCTATTTTTCATACACGCAGCTGGATACTTTCTGAACAGCCCTCGTATGAGATGCCTTTCCCCACAGATGCTTAGAGCATTGCTAAGGATATAAGACACACAGACATTAAGGCAGAAAGACATACTCCCTCTCAAAGAGTAAGGAAGTACACAGCAAGGGCCCATTGGGCAATACAGCCAGAAAACAGCAATGAAGTGAGGAAGAGAAAGATCACCGAGTTGACTTCTTCACAGGAGGTTGTTCTGAGGGTGAAGTACTTGAAGCCTGAGTAGAATTTGGAAGATAAAGAGACATGGCAGCAATGTACAAAGAAACCCAGTCAGGACATTCAAAGCAATCTCACCCTTCTGCCTCAGATAATAGTCACAGCTATTGTTAAAAAGTGTTAAATGTTAATGGTCTACAATTTTACAAATCACCATTGGTTCCCAGCCTTTCAGCTAAAATCAAGTGTAATCTTACAAATCACCAAAAGTTGGTGAGTGGGATGGGAGCCAGGGTAGAAATCAGAATTTTACATTACCCTGCAATAACCACAGTAGCTTGCCAAGGTTCTCTGGATTTGAACTTGGACATAATCAATAGGAATACAAATAAAGTTGGGTAGCAGTGTATTGCTTTTAAATAACCTTACGGGAGAAACTTGTGGTCTCAGAATTACACGTACCTTGACCACAATGAAATACCCGTACAGCAATTATCTACTTTCAGCCTCAATCTTTTCACTTGGAGTGTGGAAGGGGGAAGAAGGTATTTCTTTAATCCTTTAATGACAGTAAATTTGCCAAAGCATTAAGAGCCTACTGAAATACATTTTGATTGCTTGAGAGGCTTATTGCAACCAAAGGAAAGGCAGATTTTTCTGTGGGATTTGAAGCCAGACAGACAAGGTTCACTCCCCCAGCTCCATCAGGTCCTACCTGTGTGTCCTCGGGTGAGTTAGTTAAGCCTTCTTATTAAACATCAATTTCCTCATCTTTAAAAAAGCAATCATAATACTGACCCTTAAAAGCCATCATGAAGATTAAATTAGACCATGTACATAAATGCCTAGCACAGTGCTTGCTATGCAGGAGCTGCAAGGCCAAAGTTAGTTTCTTTCCTTACATCACTTAACGTAATCAATGAAGGCCTTATTGAGTTTTAAAAAGTTAAGAAGTCACTTAGCACAAAATCATAAGCAGTTACTGACCTGCTCCTTATTTTCTATAGGATCAAAGTGGTGATAAAGCCCAAAATATAATTAAATAATTACCAGAGAACCTAGATAGTCAGCAATCAAATCGCAAGGCGGTAGAGGGAAAAACACTTCTAGATTCTGAATAGAATGAGAACCCATCAGAAATTAGAGAGGAAAACAGCTCTGGCAACAGGTGCCTTTGCTTGAAACAATGGCACTGTAGTGGCAATAAATCAAGAAATTCACACAGAAGCCAAATTATTCCACTGTGGATGTCTAACCCTATGATCATTATTTAATGGCTGTCATTTGAATTCACAGCAGTAAATTTGAGTTGAAAAATCATTAGTTTCCATTAACTGTGGTATTTCCATGGTTTGTCTCAAACCCAGGCCTCCTCTAACGGTAAAATGAGCCAAAAAAAACCAGTCTCACTCTGTATATCAGAGGCCAGGAGAAAAAGGCAGTAAACTGCCACCACTATGAATGAGCAGGGCAGGGTCTTTCCCAAACACAGCCTGTCTGAAATTTCCAGGTTTTGTGCTTAGAAGTCATGCATACTCATCCTGTTACTAGTTTAAAATAAAATATTATCAGACTTTGAGAAACAACATGGCAGGTTTTTGCTCCAAACATTTCCTTCAATATTTCTAGGGGACGACTAGAAAATGCCAAATGTGCCATCTGTGGAAAATTCTGAGTCAGGAGTAACCACTGCTCTCCAGGAATAAGATGTACCCTTTCCCTAGAGAACCACCCTTTGTCCTATCCCTCAGCAAGCCCCTGCCTGACAAATGGGGTGGTGTCAGGAAAGGCAAAGTGCTGAAGCTCAGATCCCACCCCAGCACTCAACATGCAACCAGGCTTTATGCTATTTGCTTTTATGTTCTTCATTGGAATCCTAAATTTCCCAGGTTTGCAAGGAATGGACAGACACACATAATCTTAGTATCTGCTGGCCAAAACTGGCATGAAGGGAAGGCGTGCCTGGGAAAGGGAGGAAGCCCTGGGAGACGTCCAGCCAGGGAAATAAAGCCCGAGAGACAGGGTCTGGTCTGGGAAGCTTGGACTAGCAAGAGGCTTCAGCACCATTCCACTGTCCAGAAGAGTCTTACGAGGTCTAGTCCTACAGGACAGCATGGAGAGTGGTTAGGAGCACAGTTTATGTCAGCAGCCTGAGTTCCAACCTGGACTCTACCCCTCGTGAGCTACGTGGCCCGGTGGAGTAGCATGGTGTGTTCATTTCTAAATGATTGTATGACCTCAATGGGTTGTTAAAGAAAGAAATGAGAAGAGGCAGGCAAGCAGATGTCACAGAGTAAGCATGCAGTAAGTATCATCATCACTCATAAATTAATAAAAATTAAGCCTTCAGGCACCAGTGTACTTGAAGGGGTAAGTCGTCCCAGAGTCAAATATTACACGAATTTAAAGGTTGTTTTTGTCAAAAGTGGCTTAAACACAGAGCCTTTGACTTTCTTAATTAAAAAAAAAAAAGGTAAATTAAAAGTGATCATTCTAATTACTAAAAACAGTTTGTTTCAGAGAAAAGGTACATTTAAAATATGTCACGTTTTCAAAAACCCACCTGTTGTAGAAGGCAGTGTGATTACCGTATTTTCCAGCATATAAGACGACCGGGCGTATAAGACGACCCCTAATTTTACAGTTAAAACATAGGTTTAGGCCTATATTTGCTGTATAAGACTACAGCTAGGGGGTCGTCTTATACGCCGGAAAATACGGTATTCCAGTGCTACATGGGTATCAAACAAAAAGAATGCATTTAAATAAGTAATGAGTAATTTCCTGTTAATATTTTGGAATAAAATACAAAACCCCAAATTGAAAAGATAATTAGTTGGTCCTAAAAATCTCTTAAAACATGTATCAAAAGTTTATAATACGCTTGCTGAAGCAGAAATTATAAACGCCGAAAAGAGTAAGGAGAGAATATTTTGAAAATACATTTGTGGCAACCTCTTATACCATAAAAAATTTTTCTTCTTTTTTTTTGAAGACTTATTTTTATTGTTTTTGACAGAGAGACAGAGAGAAGGGGAGGGCCCAGAGCAGTCTCCATAGTTGCTCATCATTAGTTTTTTACATAGTTTTCATTCCTAAGGGCAGGGGTCTGAGCAGGGCAGGAACCCAGCCAGCGGCCTCCACATGGAAGGGCCGCCCCCTTGAGCTGAGGGCCTCCCACATAGAAAGCACACCCCAGTTCTGCATATGGGTCTGCATGGGCTGGGGCTGGTCCAAGCGCTCAACCTGTTCAGCCATCCCAGCATTCCCAGAAAATTTTTCTGATGGGAAAAATTGCTGAGAGTCAATTACTATAACAACATTCAAATGACATTTAATTTGGTGCATATTTTCCTCACTTCCTTGAATTCTTTCAGAGTCAAGGGGGAAGAAGATACTATATTTCAGAATAAAATAGCCCACGAGAGGCAGAAAAATCAAACCAGCCTGGTTATGCATCATGAAAAACAAATCTAACCAATTAAAACCATTTAATTACATTCTTTCTCTCTTCCTCTTAACACACTTAATGTACCATTTCTAAATAAATATGTGAAAGCTAAGCACAAAAATTGGGATTTATTCCTTTTCCTCCAAAAGTAAACATACCTCAAAATCAACAAAAAAGGAAAAGCATAACAGTTACCAAAATAGTATATTGAGTGCCTTAAAATTAGTTAGAATTTCATTTTTCTGGTAGTCAACATCTGAATAAAATGTGAAGTATTTTTTTTAAGATTTATTTTATTGTTTGAGAGAAGTGGGGGGGGGGGGCAGAGCAGCCTCCATAGTTGTAGGTCATTAGTTGTGACATGGTTTCATTCCACACAGGTGGGTGAGGGGCTACACAGATCAGAACTGAACTGAGGCCTCTCTCATGGGAGGTGAGAACCCTCACTGCCGTCCTGCCGGCAGTTACTAGTTGTGCGCCATAGTTCAGAATGTGAGTTTGCATGGTCCAGAGCTGGGATTCAATCCCAGGACCTTACGGTTGCAAAGCAAGCCTTCCATCTGTTGAGCTATCTCAGCACCATTGGAGTATTTTTTTAATGAATCCATTCTACTGTTTTGCTTAATAGCTTCATATGGACCTTTCATTTTCCCTGCTTTATGTTTTTTAATATTTTGTTACCTCAAGCTTAAAACAGACCTAAAGTAGAAATTAAAAAAAATTTCAATTGGGACAATTTCCAAGTTCATTCCCATAATTAAATTTTCAAAATAGCTGTCTCTTTTTCCAAATTCCTATCTGCTTGAAGAAATAAGAGTTTCAACTTTAAGTTACCTAGCTTAGGGGTTTTCTTCCACTGTCATCTGTAAATCTTCAATAAACTTAAACATTTTCCACTAACTTTATACCAATAAACTCTTAAAATACACACAGACTAAATGCATGCAAACATGTTTGCACAAAGAAAAAGAAGAGATAGCAGTTTTCCCCAGAGAGGCAGTCTCTAGCTGCTTCTAAACATATCAACCCCAAACCCTGATTATACATGCAAATGCCAGATCTTTGAAAAAATCAGTACAAATTCATATATATATATTTCCATTTCTTCCAAGTTAGAGGGGAAGAAAACTTAACATTTTTGGCTTGTCTTTCTTTTCCCCCAAAATTTTAAACACCCAAATAAATTCTGCTTACTCTTCTATTAACTGCTAATCCAACCACTCCAGAATCTTTAACCTATACTGTAGCCCAGCCTCTAAATCAAGCTTGAAGAGTCCAAATGGGCTTAACACATTGGTCTCATGAACATGGCTTCACTGTCCCACACCACCCTTTTTTTCTCCACTTCCCTCAGCTCTCACATATTCCAGATCCACCTATAAGTGGCATATGCAATTTCAAAACTTTCTACACATCCAACCTCTCTGCTTTTGCACCTTCCACCCATGTCTTTTATTTGGGACCATGCAATTCCAAATACCAAGATTCCTTTTTGATATTTTATTCAGAAATCAGTAAAATTCCTTCTTTCTACTCACCAAGCTGATCTCTTCATTTCTCATGCTGTAGAATTACAGAATTTTAGAGCTGAAGGAAACTCAAGTCTTGTCCTATCCTTTTACACATCTAATAATTACAGCCTCAAAAAAATAAAAGGAAGCATAACAAAATAGGGCCCAAATCACAAGTCTCATTCAAGATTCAACTAGAAAAGTTTAGCTAGAGACTTAGCCCCTCCAGTTGGGCCTTCTCAATGAAATGAGAAGCTAGTCATTTAAAAGTATCTAACACTGGGAAGCCAGGATGACTCAGCGGGTTAAGCGCTCGCTTTGCAGCTCTGGGGACCGAGGCTCGAATCCCAGCCCCTGCCATGCAGTCCCATATGCTGAACTGGGGTGTGCTTCCCATGCAGAAGGCCTCCAGTTCAGTTCTAACACCCTGGTTTGGCTCCTGGCTCAAAGGGGTGTGCCTCCCATGAGGTAGGCCCCAGCCCAGTTCCTGCCCTGCGCAGCCCCTGTCCACAGGTGGAACGAAAACCATGTCAAAAACTGATGATGTACAACTATGGAGACTGCTCTGGGCCCTCCCCCTTCTCTCTATCTCTCTCTGTCTGTCAAAAACAAAATAAATCTTTTTTAAAAAGTATCTAACACAAGGTAAGCATCAAATATCTACACAAGGTAAGCATTAAAATATTTGATAGAAAGGAAGAAAGCTGATATACAATTTTACCTTTCCTCTTGATAAACTTCACCCTACTCACCCATCATTATAAAAATATAAACACAACACTCCTTTAAAAGCAGGATAATTGTGTACTGTTTTCTTGGAATTGCAAATCCTTAAATAAAATAATTTTATTTTATATATGTTTGCAAAGTAATATGAAACGAAGACTTATTAATGCTTAAAATTGCCATTTTAATAGAAAAAAAATTCTGAAAACCAAGACTAGAAAGAAGTTCTCTTGACTCAGTTATATACTAAAAACTAGAGCAACCAAGATACTTAAACACGTTAAACGCCCAGGCTATTTTGTCTTGCTTACCGCTTAGCCCGTTATATCAGATTTCATGGAAATGATGGCGACCAGAGATCTGTTTAGGTTGCGATAAGGCTGAATGTTTATATATAGAATATATTTACTGTGTGAATATTATTTACTGCAATTTGTACAATGTATTATTTTAGAAATGCTTTATATTCAGTCAGTTGTCTGCATTCTTGTTCCAGTGCAGAAAAAGATTTTTCTTCACCCGTGAACGGGAAAATGTCAGTAGAAGAGGAGCATGAAAGTGATTCTAGTGAAATTACTTTTCCTAAAAAAGTGTCGAGTCGCTATTTTTTCATCATCAGACAAAGAGGATGAGAATATTGAAGAATGGCATGATTCGAGAGGTGATCAAACAAGGATTATACCTTTCACCCTGTCCGTCTGGCTTTAGGATTGAAGACTTGAATGCAAAGTTATGTGTAACAGTAGAGAATTGTTATGAACTGTTTGTGCCTAATACATTGTTTGAGGATATTGCCTTGAAGTTATTTAAAATTTATTAATAGAATGTAATTTTTTAAATTTTATATCGTCAGTTAACATACAATACCGCAGCCTGCACAAAAAGTATACTGTCGGTCACCAGTGACTGACGCGGTCTGAACGGAAAGTGCAGTGTCAGTCACCGGTGACTGACATGGCGCTTAACGTGTTAATATAGAAATTTTAGCTTCTTTGCTTTGAGTTTTAGAAACAAGATAAGGATTCCAATACCATCACAGTTTAACATAGTTGTGGAGGCATTAGCCAATAAAATAAGACAAGAAAATAGAAGAGGTAGAAAGATAGGAAGGGCAGGAACAACAATGTCACTAACTGTAGATGTGATCATTTTACAAAAATAAAAAGAAATAAAACTGAGTCCATCAAAAGTTGCCAGATACACAAACTTAGAAAAGTCTGTATATCATTCCCCTATATCGACAATAACCCACTAGGAAATACCAGTATAGTAGAAAAGAAGATATTCACAATAGCAATAACTATGATGTATAGGCATTAAATCCAAGAAGAAATTCATAAGACCTTTGTGCTGAAGTTTTTTTTAATCTATCAAAGGAAATCAATGAAAACTAGAGAAAATGGAGATATAGATACCAGATTAATGAATGGGACAACTTAAAATTGTAAAGATTATTCTAATAAAAATTACAGCAGGAATTTTTGAACAACTCAACAAATTTATTCTAATATAGGAAGGAAAAATATATTTATTTGTGAAGGACCAAGGTAATTTTGAAAAAAAAGAAAAAAAGGACTCATTCTAATACCAGATACAAATATTAATAAACAATAAAGCCCTGATAATTATACAGTACTGATGCAGGTACAACAACCAGAGTAAAAAGTAGAAAAGAAGACATAAAGACTTATGTACATATATATGAGAACTTGTCTATTATAGAGGCAGTACCATAAACCAGTGGAAAGAATGATATCAGAAAAAACAAAAATATAGCTGGCTCTGTACATCACAGAATACATAAAGGTAAAAACATATTATAAATGTAAAAAGTAAAACTATAATGCTAACAAAAGAAAATGCAGGAGAATATCTATGTAATGCTGCATGTAGGAGAGCATTTCTTAGAAAGACAAAAAGTGTAAATCACAAACTGAATATTTGTTGAATATGACTACATTATAAATAAGGGTTTCTATTCAACATAGACACTTTATACAAATTTAACAAATGTGGGCAGACTGGGAGAAAACATGAATATCTAGAATATAAAAGGAGTACCTATAATAGAAGTCAGAAAACACTATAAACAAACTGGCAAAGAATAAGAATAGGAAATATACAGGAAAACCATGAATGGCTAATAAGTATACCAAGATAATCAAAGAAATACAAATAAAAATAATTATTATAGGAGATCTTACACCCACCAGATTTGCCAAAGTTAAAGGCTAAAACACTGCCAAGTAATGACAAGAATACAAAGAAAAGAAAACTTTCTGCATTGCTAGTGGGAAAGTAGACTCGTGCCGCCATTTCGGTAGCAACATAACAGAATTTAATGGTAATAAACATGTATGTTCCCTATGATCCTCAAGCTTTCTACTGAGCAGGTAGCCAGAAATATGCTCATAGTCATTTGTAGTCCCATATACAAGAATGTTCACTGTTTATGAGAATGAGGACTTTGATGCAATGTAGATGTATATCAGTAAGAGTTTGTATAAATGAAATGTAAACTATTCATACAATAAAAATAATATACATGTATCAGTCAGAAATAATGACTTAGAGCAGGGGTGTCAAACTCAATTAAAACATGGGCCATTTGGTGCAACAGGCAAGATTCATGTGGGCCACATCACATTTACAAACGTCGCCGGAACTGAGTCAGCGCGTTTATACACGCCCACAGGCCCCCAAGAAAGGCAATGGGTCATGTGTATACTCATCTTCAGTAGTTAAAGGGTTAACGAGGGAATTGTGTATACAGTATTGCCTCGATCTCCCCTAAGCACTATTTTCTTCATAACAATTTTTTCTATTTTCACTTTATTGCAGAGCATCATGGGCCACAAAAAATTACCTCGGAGGCCGCATATGGCCCACGGGCCACCAGTTTGACACCCCTGACTTAGAGGTATGCAGGGCAACCCTGACTGATGAGTTAGACAAGTTTAAAAAGAAAATGATAAATCTGCAGGACAATATCATTTATGGAAATTTAAAACTCATAATAGGTAAAGACCAATACATATCCAGAGAATTGATACCCAACCGAGACAAGAGAATGGGAGCAGGGAAGAAAGAAAAACAATTATAAGAGTTTTAAAAAAGATTTTTTTTTTTTCTTTTTTTTAAGAGAAGGCCTTGTTTGGACTAATGAGTTTGCCATGATTCAATAACGATGGTAATAATTTTAATGATAAGTATATTTATAATAGTTAACACTTAAATCACACTGTGTGCCATGAACAGTTTTAAGTATTATGTATAAACATTGAATCATTTAAGCCTCTATGATCCCTTGAGGTAGGTACTAAAATTTCCATTTCACAGATGAGGCAAATGAGGCACAGAGACATTCAATGTGTTTCCTCCAATCACATGGCTAATAACTAATGGAACTGGGATTCAAATCAATTCAGGCTAGCACCCAAGTCCATGCTATTATATTATATTATATTATATTATATTATATTATATTATATTATATTATATTATATTATATTATATTATATTATATTATATTATATTATATTATATTATATTATATTATATTATATTACACTGCACTGCCTTGCTAGAGGTGATTAACCCACCCTCTTCAACTGAGATCCAAAACTCTTTATAGAATAGTATAACGGGTAGCTTAGTTAGCATTTTGGAGGAAAAAATTACTTTTTATTATCAAAGTCCCACACAACACACTAATTCTCAAATACTTTAACAGTAAGTTCATTAAGGCTAAAACAAATGAAGTTAAAATGCATTGATTTAAATATTTTTTCATCAATTACCAATAATAACGTGGGTAATGTATGATGGATAGTATATCTATAGATGTCAAAGGTAAAATGCAGTTCGCTCTTATAGCACTTAATGTGTTTTATCTATGAATCATCTATGTCTTACTGTCTCCCATAGACTGTGACCTCCCTGGGCCAAGGACTGTGTCTAACTAGCTACTGTGTACCCTGTGGAACCTGATACAAAACCTAGTCTTGCAAATGCTATGAATGCAATCAATGCTTAGAAAGCAAAGAATCCCCCCAAACTCAATTTTAACCACTGGTTAAAACACTGTTCCTTCTCTGAAAACCTAATTTAAAAAATACCACCAAAGAATCCCCCCAAACTCAATTTTAACCACTGGTTAAAACACTGTTCCTTCTCTGAAAACCTAATTTAAAAAATACCACCAATGACTCTTTAGTATCTCCTTTTCCAAGAGACAGATGAGTCTAGAAATGATACCACCTACACTTATATAAGTAAACATAAAATGTCCAAAAAGTAACCAACATACATTATTCAGAAATCCAGCAAATATTTCTTGAGCATCTACTATGTGCCAGGCACCTTGCTAGACAACCGAGACACAACAATGGGCAAAAGAAACAAATATCTCCACCCTCATGGATGTGGAATTCTGGTAAAGCAAAGAGATCCAATTAAATATTAATAAATAAATCAGTAAAACATTAGGTGTTTTAGATAACAGTGATGATATAAAACAGAGATAGTGTATAAAAACAACAAAGAGCAGAGCTACAGGAAGGTGGGAGGGCTTTCCAATTTTAGACAAATGACCAGGGAAGGCCTCATGAGGTGACATTTGATTTAAAGACCTGAATGAAGCAAAGGAGTGAGATATGCTAACATCTGGGAACAGCATTTTCAGTAGAAACTCAACAGGTGCCAAAACCATGGGGTGTCTGAGTAAGGACAGCATGGCTGGGGTAGAAGTCAGCAAGGCATAGAGTAGGAATTGAGGTAAGAGATGTAACAGAATGGAAAGATGAGCTCCTGAATTAGAAATTACAGATGATTGCCAGTTAGGCCCGAGTACCTGGCATCACCTGGGCCTCATTCAGACACTCAGAATGATGAGCCAATTAGAACAATGGGTTCCCATAAGCTATTTTCCTAAGGGCCATATTCAGGTATTAAACTGTCATTTGCATACAATTTACATATGTCTATATAGCATGTATCATCTCTATGATAATTTTCATGGTAAAACTGTATTATTACTGCCTTAAAGATGAGAACATCATGATTTATTCTATTCTCTATTTCTTCTCATGTCTCTATATAATCGACCCAAAAGACATTTTACACCAGAAATGAATCACAGAACAAAAGGAGACTGCATGTCAAGGAATTCTATAAATGATCGCTTCATAACATGGTGGAAAAAGAGTTCTTATTTTATGTTTAAGTTTCTGTCACCTACCATCCCGGGGTCAAGTCAACCATAAGGATGAAAAGTCCAGTGCAATTCTAAGACAGAATGTTTCAAGAAGCAAATTTGATTTTCCTACAATCAATAACTAATCTTACAGCAGCTCTCTTTTCTATTCGATCATTATCTCCTTCCCAAATGCTCAGGCACAAAAGCATGAACATCAAAGGGCACTCCTACTTGTGTTTCAAAAAGCTTCACACTAAAAATTAGATCACACCATTGTCAACACACCTCAGCTGCAGGCAGAATCCTCCAGGATCCGTGGAATCAATCCCACTAATTACTTACTCTCAGCTTGGTATTACTGACTGACAAGGTTACAACAGAAATGCAAGATTTGCTAATAACTCAAGGAATCTGAGGAAAAAGCAGAAATAAACCATAAGCTAACAAGCTTAGGCTAACACTAATCTAGGTTTATATTTAAGACACACAGGAATTTAGATTGTGTCTCTTGGATTTTTCAGAATCCAAACCTAGGACTTGACAAGTACACAGAGCCAACAAGAATTTTTTTTTTTTCTTACAACTAATTTCTGGATCATAAAGGAAAGAACCTCACCCTTGGATCTCTCAATTTTTACTAAAGAATTTAAGGCAGGGAATCATTAGAAGTTGCTCAAGGACTCAGCCTGTTATGCCAGTCACTGAAATTTGCAGAACCTGGACTATCAAATGAGTATCTGGAAAAGCTGGAAGCCCGTAGAACTCCCACGAGTGACAATAATTTCCACACAAGAAGTGTGGAGATGGGAGTCATTAGAAGCAACCCTGAAGAGGTTTAGACCACTTTAGAGTGAGGCTTTCTGCACTGCCCTATCTCTGGGTATCAGGTAGCAGAGTTAGAAAAGCTATATTAGATGCCCTCAATGTCCTCAATTAAGCCAACTAATTGGATTTCCCAGGAGTCTCCATTCCTTCCGTTACCCCTACTGACCGATGCACAGAGTGCTGAAGGCTCAAGGTTTGCCCCCTGCCTCTGATTATGCCTGCACACTTCGGCTCCCACCCGCTTAGCTGAGTGTCTACAAAAAGCCAACTGTACTTAGTCCCTACTCTGCTTATGATGGGGCACTTATTATTTTATCTGCAACATTTAAATAATAAATTTATAAAATATAAATGTGAAAAATAACTGTCTTTATGAAACAAGTTGAATGACTTGAAAAATATCAATAAAAGTGTATCACTAAAAACTGCTCTTGAATTAGTTATGGGCTTCATAACTATAAAAAAAAATAGGAAACATAAAAACCTAGAAGGATTCTGTAACGACTCTGCCCTTTAAAGAAAACCAAAACAAATTATAGGTGATACATTATAGATATACTTTCTATAAGAAAGAAGATGCAGAATTTCTACCAGTAAACCCACACTGATGAAGGGTCTTGGAATTACATGTAAAAATTGGTGAGTGAGGATTTTAAGTTAAAACCACATAAACACTTAAGGCTTGTATACATCACATTTATGATTCTGTGCTTTAGTCAACTGTTTTTGATTAAGAGACAATGCCGTTTTTGATTAAGGAATAATATCTCCAAATCATCAGCTAAGAGGACTTCTGGCGCCTCAGCCCAAGGGTTACAGAATCCCCTAATGTCCGTTCTCTCTTCAATGTGTGAGATGCGAGAAAGCAATTTCCATAAATTCACTAGTGCAAATACTGGCACAGCCAAGAGCTCCTGGGCTCATCACAGGAGAAATGGCGTTATTTAACAGGTGCCCATACTTGGGCAGATCAGCTCTATGCTAATACTCCAGGACAGGAGGGGAACAGGGAGGAAGATGGCCTGATCCTCAAGGGAAATGGAGATGCAAAATTGTCAGGTGTTACAGAAACACAATAGTTCTTGCTATGACTCAAAGTGCTTCTGAGCGAGTATATTACTGTCATAATAGACTCCAGAGCACACGAAGGAGAAAATTAAACTCTGATCGCTTCCTGCATGAGAGTACGTGAATGATGTTTCCTCATTTGTCCTTGTCTCCAGAGACTCTACCACCTGTTGAAGAGTCCAAATTACTATATTTTTTAAAGAGGATTTAGTCTTGTATTAAAATCTAATTGGAGTCCTACAGCTTTAACAGACTTAGTGACATTACCTCTAATAGATCAACTGGCCTAGCGCCATTGAAATGAATAACGGAAAGAAAGAGGCTAAGAGGAGTAAGACAAATACATAACCTGCACTCAGAGCCAGGTGAAGACAAGTCTGCGTGATTGGATACTATCCATTCTGGGTATTCCTGAAGCTTTGAGAGAGAAAGTCATGGCTATACAAGAAAGATAGAGGAATATGGAAATTACATGTGTCAGAAACATGTGCATCCTGTTTACATCCTCTCCGTCCACCTTTAACTCCAGCAGTTGCTGAGGCAACCAGTGCTGCCCACATGTTAGCACTAGACCTCGGTTACCCTATTTACCTCCTGCTTTCTGACCTGGGGCTGTTCTATGGAAGCCAATTTGGTAAGTCAATGGGAACCAACTTTCAAG
The DNA here is from genome assembly GCA_004027555.1 of Craseonycteris thonglongyai. Lineage (NCBI taxonomy): Eukaryota > Metazoa > Chordata > Mammalia > Chiroptera > Craseonycteridae > Craseonycteris > Craseonycteris thonglongyai. Next base: position 83,066 of record PVKE010001809.1, read on the forward strand.
AGTGCATAAGTACAAGACAGGTACAAGAGTAAACCCAGAAAGACAGAAGAGTTAACACCCCCATTGGGCAACCCTTGATCAGTGGGAGAGGGGAGCTGTTGGGTAAATAATACCATCTTCTGTATAAGGGGTAGAAATTCTGAAGCACATTCTATATAGTTCCCACAGGATGACCAGTGGGATTCTGCTTTAATTGCCCACAGCAGTAACCAGCACAATCATGTGCCTTTTGGGTGCTTTCATCAATTGCCATTATTTCACTCTTCCTGGTCTGTCCAGTCCCCTTGCCGAGGATCACATTTCTGCACCCAAGCCTTCATGTTTGAGGCTCTGCTTTCTGAAGGAATCCACCTAAAACAGCAAGCACTGTTTCACAGGGTGCCAGACAGTAACCAAAATGGTAATATGTTTGCTGTAATCTGTCATCTGTGACATTTGCTGCTCCTCCTTTTCTTTCCCACCCAGATTTACTCTCCATAAACTGAAGTTCCAGTTGGCATGACATCAAATTCCATTTCTTCTTCAAATATTTCAAGAACTATACTGAGGAATTCTGAGATAAATTTCCAAACAAAGGCCTAATGCAGACATTGTAAACAGAATATAGTGATCAAAAAGGTCATGGTGAGTATCTACAGAACAGCTGCCTTGTGCTGGCAGAAGTTGCACATTTAAGCCCACAGTCCCTGGCAGGCCTGGACAGTCAGTTCTGAACAAAAGGAGGCAGCCACCATTGCAGATGCTCTGTCTGAGCAGGCAGGGCAGATGAGGCAAGGCCAGGGACTCTGGGATCCAGAGCTATGGAGTTAAGATAAGCTAACAGGCAGAGCGGGGAAAGACTGTTTTACTCCATTTGTAATTATGACAAGACTGATGAGATTCTGACCTATGTTTTACACTGTACATGCAAGATACTGAGCCAGGATTTCTGTAACAAAACACCAATCACCCTCCATCAGGGAAAAGGGGGCCCTATGCATTATCTTTGAGATCACAACCAAAATCAATAAAAAAGCAGAGAAGTACTTTGTGGAAGCAAAATGTGTGGGTTCCAACTGTGATCTGTCATGATGTAAGTGGACTGCCTCAATGTAAGTATTTTACAACCTACGGAGTAAGGATCAAGACTAATATTTTGCCCAAAAGAATTAAAAACAGGCACTCAAACAAATATATGTACCCAAATTCATAGTAGCACTATTCAGAATAGCCAAACAACTCAAATGTCCATCAAATGATGACTGGATAAACAAATTGTCATATAGCCATACAATGGAACATTATTCAGACATAAAGAGATGAAGTACTCATGCATGTTATGCCATGGTTGAAACTCAAAAGCATTATGCTGGGTGAAAGAAGTCAAAGACAAAAGTCACATATTATATATATGATTCCATTTATATGAAACATCAAAAAAAGGTGAAACCACAGAAGCAGAAAACACACTGATGGTTGCCAGGGGCTCAGAAATGGAAAATGAAGAGTAACTGCTTAATGGGCACAGGGTTTTATTTTGGGGTGATGAAAATGTTTTGGAACTACATCAAAGTGATAGTTGCACAACTCAGTGAATGTACTCAATGTCACTGAATTGTCAACTTTAAAACAGTTATTTTGGGGGATGCAGGATGGCTCAGCAGTTGAGCACTTGTCTCGCAATCATGAGGTCCAGGGTTCAATTCCTGCCTCAGCCCATGCAAACCCATATGCTGAACTGTGGCACCACTGGTAACCGTTGCAATGGCAGCAAAGGTTCTCACCTCCTACACAGGAGGCCCCCAGTTTGGCTCCCACCCCACATGGCCCCACACCCACCTGTGTGGAATGAAACTATGTCACAGCCAATGATGTAACAACAATGGAGACTGCTCTAGGCCCTCCTGGCTTCTCTCTCTCTCTCACACACATTCTCTTAAAAACAATAAAATAACTCATTAAAATGGTTATTTTGTTATGTGAACTTCACCTCAGTTTTTTGAAAAATGAAAAATAAAAAAAGATTAATGCCTTTAAGAATCAGACAACCCTCCAGAGACAATTCTAGCATGATCTGTCTGGCTCTTCCCATGTCTCCCTACTCATCCTGGATCTGGATGGGATTCTTTTCTTTATTCCACACATACTCATATGGAATAAAACAGAAATTTTATTTAAAGCTGGTCTAATTTCCCCTTAATACAAACAGGACTATATACCTAAGGCTACTGGAGAAAAATTGAGAAGTATTCTAAACAATAGCTCAAGTTTTCTTATTAAAATAGGAAATAAGCCCACTAACATTAGAGTAAAAATATTTGCTCAAACTATCCCAAACTGTTTACAGTGGATGTTTTAGGATGTCAAGACCATGTTGTTCTTTCCTCTATTTTCCACATTTTCCTGTATACAATTATATTAGTACACTTTTACAAGAAGAAAAAATAGTTAAGCTAATGAATTGTATTACTGTAGAATTTTTGTGTATCATAACACTGACTGTATTGCCCACAGAGCAGAGCCAGTAGTTCTCTCTCACGCTCCACCCAGAAGCTGCAAAGCGTAAATTCCAGTCAGCACACAGTAAAAGAAGGAAAAAAGAAACAAAAGCAATTGCTCCACCCAATTCAGATTTGAGATTCTCTCTTGTTCTACTTGTCCCAGAAAGAGGAAGGTATGGGCAAACTAATTCTTCTCAAAGAGCTCCAACCTTCTGCTCTATGGGACAGGCAGGCTCTTTTTGGCACCTGTATCACCACCATTTAAAGTTTCCACAGCTGATCTGTGCATTACTTACCTGGCTTATCTGCCCAACTGAGGTCAAGGCATTGAGAAAATGGGATGTGTGCCTGGCAGAGGGCAACTCTGGAACCACCGAACAATGACAATGAAGAAATGGCTATTTTTAAATCCTACTTGGAACAATAACCTAAGGCTCTTAGCTAAATATACACATTCTACTTCTCTTGACCTTCATTGAGGCAAATCCAAAGGCTCTTTCCCACTAACCTCTTCTTTATTTCTCTCTGCAGTTTTAATGCGACCAAGCACTCTCACCTTTCAAAGCATCTGGGATGGTAATAAACAATCGCACTCCTCCTGCACCTAGTGCGCATCCTTTTCCTCACCAATGTCTTCTATTTATCCTCTACATCCAACTGTGGATGAATACTTGCTACTGTTGGAACCCTGCCCAACTACCGGTATATGTGAACAGACTCAGGACAGCCTGAAGGATGAGGAACAAGAAGTTCATTGACACCCCCACCCCACACACACACCCCAGTTGTCTAGCCAATAGCCAGCCAACCACCAGACCCATGAGTGCAGCCTTCTAGCACCATCAGTCCCCAGACACCAGTGAGCTGACTGCAGACACACAAGCAGCCCAAACGGGGCCAGTGCAGCCCAGGTCAGGCCAGAAGAAACGCCCAGCATACCCGCAAGCTAAATAAACGGTAAGTTAAGTAAGACATTAAGTTTTGAGATGTCAGTTATATAGCAATAGATAATGAGTAAACAAGATCTGAGGATCAATTTACAACATTTAAGGCTGGATGGGACCTGAGAATATCTTCAAGCCCAAACCTATCCTTTTTTATAGTAGAAAATTAAGGTCCAGACAGACCCTGAACAATTAACCCTTATGCACAGAGTTGGGAGTACCAGAGTCCCTTCTACTTCACAACATAACAAGGCCTTGATCTTTAACCAGGGTCTATTATGCACCCCAAAGAGAGACTGTTAAGAGAACTGTGACACATGCCTTCCATTAAATGCCATGTAGCTGATAGTTCTAAAAATGACAGAATCACACACATATACATATACATACCGGTATACTGGCATGGAAAGACTTCCAAGATTATTATGTGAAAAATACAAAAATTAAATCGCAATACAATTTACAAAATATGGCCCCATTTCCTGCTCTTGTTGAGAACAATGCACACATGCATATGCCTAGAGCAGTTACTTTGGGGGGTGGGAATGGAATGGAGGGATCAGCAAAGTGCTTCTGACATCTAAGAAAGCAAATCAAAACTCTATGCCTACCCACAGAAACAGAGAGGGCAGGAGCAGAGCGCTCCCAGAGCCCTCTTGGCTCCTTCAGCACAGAAAGATGGCAGTTAATACTACTCATCGTTATTGTAATTATGATATTAATAACTACTTTGATTAAGCCTCTCTAAAAGTACTAATTGGCTTATCTTGCAATACTGTGAAATACAAGAGGGGGAAGGCTCCACCTACTTACAGAATAAGAAACTGAGGCATAAAAAAGGAAATAGCTCAAGGTCAAGGCGAATGGTAGAACTGTCAGAAGACTCAAGTTTCCTGACTGACTCTCACTCCTGAACTGTACACACTAATGGTTCGTCTGCCTATTATTTGATATTTAAAATATTGAGGAAAGCACTAAAAACATGATAAATCAAGTCGGCTTCAAAAGCCAGCAAATCAAAGCCATTAGCCAAGGTCAGTATCTAAAGTTGCAGAAAGACTTCATAAGAGAAAAAAACAGATTATTTTCTTATTTCAAAGTCAATCAACACTACTAATATTCTTTTGCATTTCAAAAGCAGATTCTAAGGAGACACCTCCTCAAGTCTGGCCAGTGTGTACTATGCATCCCACAGGTAGAAAGAATATTTATGGCTTCACAATGCTCAGAAATCCCAGATGCCCTGAAATCCTAGATGCCGAGAGGCTATGTCCACACCATCCCAAGGGAGACATACAAGTGCCTCAGAAGCATGAAGGAGAGCTGAAGAGTAAATGCACCCCTTCAATCCCATTCCCCAGTTCCCAGGACCCCATTTACCTTAGATGACCAGTGGTGAGGGAGGGAGCAAGAACCACTGTCCATGTTCACCCACAGTGGGCTGAGGCAGGAGGAAGCACTGCCGTGGCTCCTCAACGCAGCTGAGTGCTTGCAGCCCATGAGGAGGGCCAGCAGGCCTGGACCAAAGCCCTGCCAGTCCTGCCTCACCCAGCACAGCTCTCACAAGCTATCAAGACCCCTGCCTCAAGTGAACATTGCATCCAGTCTCTTCTCCACGCTGCCAGGATCGCACAGAACATGGGGGGAATAAACGTCACAAATCTGTGATCTGCCTCTTCAGCAGTCGTAACATGTTCCAGAGGTACCACCCAGCTCTTCTCAGATTCGTGCAGAATCTTGGCACAGGGAGTCCAAGGTTGCAAAATTTGGGGTCTCTTTCATTCCATGGCTGGGCCTGGAGATCTCCCAAAACGGCCCAGTGGAGTGGGATGATGAGAGCATGCTTGCTTCGCTGATAAACTCTCTCTCAGTTCCTAGCTGCATCCCTCACTGGGGGAGGTGCCCAGCAGTCTCAGGGATGTGATGGATGAGCTGTCTCACACCTGGCAAGAGAGCAGAGCCTTGCTTGCCCAAAGCACAAGTTCAACTGCAGAACAACCTACTGGTTTTGGTTCTCCATGTCCACTGAAACAATTTCCCAGCATATGGGTGTGCAGAAGAGCCTCAGATGAATAGCCAAACATATGGGATAACTTCAAGTCTCACCTCTAGTACATTGTAGCCATGTGGCCCCTAAACCTTTCTGAGCTTCAGTTTCCTCATCTGTAAAATGGATTTTACCTACCTAATAGGATTGGTGTGAGAACTGTATGAGGCAGCAGTTCTCAACTAGAGTTGATTTTGCCCTCTCCAGGAATCATTTGACTAAATCAGAAGATCTGTTTGGTTGTGAAAACTGGTGGTGGGCATGCGATTGGCATCTAGTGGGTGGAGGCCAGCAATGCTGAACATCCTCTGGTGCTTAGAATAGCCCCTCAGGGCAAGGAATAAACCAGCCAAAAACACCCATGAGGCAACACTAAGAAACCCTGGCATCAGATGGTATGTGCAGAAAGACTTAGGAACTATAGTACACCATATACCATTATTATTATGAGGGAAGAGCGTGTCCTTATGGCATTTGAAAAAACGCATTCTCTGTTGTTCTTATGTTTTACAATCCATCAATACATGATGAGAATCTAGGAACTTCAAATGTCTATGTCATCAACAGTAAAGGAGAAAACACTATGTGAACTGCACATAGTAGGCCGTTTATAAAAGCCTATTATCCAGGGAACAAAAGAAAGCTTTTAAATCCAAAGAGGTATGTAGATTTGGCAAGTAGCAGGGCTTAAGGAAAATTAAAAAAAAAGAAGACACCATTAAGATAAGCTGTCAAGTAGATAAATGAAAAATAAATATACTAAATACAGGTATCAGGCATCAGCAACTTTTCCAACTGCTGATCTGGCCAAGAAGGATTCAGAGGGAAGAAAGATCCTGACGGTAAAGGCCAACCTACTAATGGAACTCAGTGTTCCATTGAAAATGTCCCTGTATCCTAACCCCAAATGGGCTTCTTGATAAACATCCTAGCTTGTCAAGGGCAAATGTCAAAGAGTCTATGGAGGGCTGTAAAAGCAACTCAGAGTAGAAGATGAAGGGGGTAAAGTTTGCAGTAAAGAAATAGGATCATCAGATTTATATTAATAGTATAAGCAAGAGAGGTTGGGGATGTTGGTGCTGGCAGAAGCAAAAATCTGCAATTCAGAATTAGACAGCCACCTTGAGAACACAACTTCAATAGATGGGTGCGTAGATGAATGGATGGGTGGGTGAATGGGTATAGATGGATAGGTAGGGAGGTGGATGGATGGGATATCTTATCCAGCCCAGAACTATTCCACTGATACTAACCCCAAAACACTCAATTAACTTCCCAAATATTTCATTTTCCTACATAACATATTAAAGATCTATTACTTACAAAACCTTCCCTTCCTTGGCTGAAAAGTGGCAATTAACTCTTCCACATTTCAGGAAGTGCCCCAGGTTGTTTCTGCTCACACTGCCCACATGGTTCCTGCTGCAGGAATCAAAGACATGGGGAGGCAGCCCAGAGCACTGGCTTTTACAGTATCAGAGATTTGGGTTCAAAATTTAGCCCCTCATCAGGTATCTGACCTAAGGTAATTATTTATAACCACTCAAGGTTTCAGTATCCTCACTCTCGATCATGAAACTGAAACATACCTTGTATAATCTTGTAAGTATTAAATGAAATAATGTCTATATGGTACTTATCACTGTGCCTAGCATTTTGATCAATTTTGATAAATACTGATATAATAATTTTATATATCTATATAAAATATTGGTCACCTACAACCTTCTTTCATGATTGTAAATTATATCTTCATAAAGCTGTCTTTTATTAAAAGCTTTATGCCAAAGATAGTATACTGAATGGACTACAGAGGCTGTTCAAACATAAAGGCCAACCTTCAACCCACTGGCAGTTTATCACTGATTTGCCCCAACCTTCCTTTCTAAATCTCAACTTAACCATAACACATCCTCCTCCCTACTCTCCAAGGACCAGTATTCTAACCAGCTCTCCATATTAGCCTGACTGTAATGACCCTACAATGCCTCCTTTCCCCAAATTCTCTTTAACTCGTGGGAAATCACTGAGTTCCTTGGGAGTTAGTCTCACCTAGAAAAGCACAAGTGAATAATTACTTTCCTTAAAAGTCATACTAGCATGTAAGTGATTCATAGGAAATATCTCCCAAGGGATATGTGCATCTTTTCAAAAACAGCATCTTGTTTGGAAAAGTGTTTAGACTATACATAATTTTTTTAAACTTTTTATATGAAAATAATTTCAAACTTAAAAAAGGTAGCAAAAAATATCTGTGTACCCTTTTTTCAGATTCACCAATTATTAACATTTTATCCTATTTGTTTTATCATTTGTTCCCTCTCTTCTTTCCCTTCCCTACTATATACACATACATACACACATACATATATTTAAAAAAAAATTTTTAAACCATTTCAGGATAAGTTATATACACCTTGGCCTATTATCCTTAAGTATTCATTACTTCAGTGTGTCCTTCTAAAAACAAGAAAATTTTCTTACATAATCACAATATAGTTATCAACTAGTCTATGAATCCACCACCCATATTCTAATTTTGTCAATACAAATTCAGATGCAGTTTAGGGTCAGGTGTGTTGCATTAGGTGTCATGTCTCTGGCCTCATTCGATCTGGAACATGTCCACAACCCTCTCGATCTTTTCTGGTATTGACATTTTAAAAGCATACAGTGTATGTCAAATGTTTTTCTGGTCCCCAGCCTTGTTTTACTTTTCTTCAAAGAATCTATCACTACCTGACATGGCCCATATCTGTCTGTTGACTCACTCCTCACTGAAGTGTAAATTCATGTGGCCACTCGCCATTCCACCCTGACACCCCCACTGCCAGAACCCCACGGCACACAAGCATTCTGCATTTGTTGAACATTATTCCTAAATTGACCTTCTAAGTTTTTCTCCCTATATCAGCAAAAGAGGGATCAGACAAGCCCACTCTGAACAGTGAACCCCAAATATATGCCTGGATTCTCTTACCCCTAGTGTGTGCATTCATAGTGGAGTTCAGTGCAGGAAATATCTTCACAGTTGCCTATTCCGCATCAAATCAAAACTCCTCACAAAGGCCTATCAATATAAAATCAGCCACCAATACTCTAGACAGGAATAGCAACTAAGCTATTTATTCTGGAACAAAGCCCTATTTAAGTATAGATAAATGGTGGAATAAATAAGTTCAACTGAATCAAAATTGTACCCTTTTTTTTTCCAAAAATGTTTTTTTCAAATCTGAAGGTCCTCTTGACCTAAGCTCACCATCCTGGGTAGGATGCTTTTCTTTTGGGCAAGGCAGGCAGCTTGAGAAGGGACACAAAATTGTACTATATTAAGACAATAAAAAGTCCACAAAATGTATTGTTTTAATAAAAGCTGTTCTTAAATTGCGCTTTATTTAATTTGATGGTATATTTAAGGAGGAGGGTGTTTTACACTTAATTTTAAGTACTCAAAAGGTAATTATCTATGAAAAATTCCAGAAGAAAAATGGCACTGAGCTTACAGCATGAATATAAAATGGTCCAACAACAGAAAACAGGAAGATAAAACCAAGGGAAGAGTACATCTTCAGCTGACTTCATCCAACTTTACCTGCTGGGAGTTTTTAAAGCTTAAACCCACTGTTTTCTATTCTGCTAAAGACTTGCTACTTAGGAGACTCAAGATGGAGGTGTGAGAGGAGCTCTTGAAACCTCTTGGGGAAAGAACAAGTGGAACAACTAAAATCCAACCAGAGAGTCCCTAAGCAGTACACAGCCTCGGCTGAGGGACCCACTCATCACAAGAAAACCCCTAAAGCTGGAGAAACGGAGGTGAGTGAGAGAGAAGGACAGGGAGCCGTGTGGGGACCCGCCGCGGAGCGCGACCCGGAGACCCACCAGTGACGGCCCAGAGGCTGAGCCGAGCCCCGCAGAGGAGAGACGGACGGAGGTGGCAGCGCGGGGACGCG